>JAVSCE010021620.1:0-127287 GCA_032199065.1 Smutsia gigantea | reverse complement strand
GGTGGAGATACCAGTTTCCAAGGTAGATGGGGGGGGGGGATGGGGCAGGAATCCAGAAAGAAAAGGATTTGAAAGGGAAAAAGGGGAATCAAAGCAAGTTTTGCGAGGCTGGTGATGAAATAAGCAAGACCAACATCATACAGCAAGTATGAGCCTCAGCTTTCAGAAGGTGCCAGAGGCCTTCCTGAGAGGGCACGGCAAACACTAGTCAATCAACAAAGAATAGGTGCTAGGAAACCCTTTTCAGTGGAAAGGGCTGATAGAATGGTTTGTTCCCTATTGTATCTGCAGTGCCTAGAAGTGCCGAGCTCATACATTCAATAAATAGATGTAGGATGGATGGATGGATGGATGGATGGATGAAATATAGTGAAATTGCTGTCAGAAAAAAGTTAAAATTTATGTGGCCAGGTGAAGAATGCTTTCTTCTTTTTTTTCTTTAAATATAATTTATTTTATTATCATTAATTTACAATTACATGTGCAATATTACGATTATTAAACTACCCCTTCATCAGGTACCCCCCACCAACCCCATTACAGTCACTGTCCATCACCATAGTGAGATGCTATAGAATCACTACTTGTCTTCTCTGAGTTGTACTGCCCTCCCCGTGCCCCCCCAACATTACATCTGCTAATCGTAATGCCCCTTTTTCCCTCTTATCCCTCCCTTCCCACCCATTTTCCCAGTCCCTTTCCCTTTGGTAACTATTAGTCCGTTCTTGGGTTCTGTGAGTCTGCTGCTGTTTTGTTCCTTCATTATTTTTTCTTTTGTTCTTATACTCCACATATGAGTGAAATCATTTGATACTTGTCTTTTTCGGCTTGGCTTATTTCACTGAGCATAATACCTCTAGCTCCATCCATGTTGTTGCAAATGGTAGGATTTGTTTTCTTCTTATGGCTGAATAATATTCCATTGTGTATATGTACCACTTCTTCTTTATCCATTCATCTACTGATGGACACTTAGGTTGCTTCCATTTCTTGGCTATTGTAAATAGTGCTGCAATAAACATAGGGGTGCATCTGTCCTTTTCAAATTGGGCTGCTGCATTCTTAGGGTAAATTCCTAGAGTGGAATTCCTGGGTCAAATGGTATTTCTATTTTGAGTTTTTTGAGGAACCTCCATACTGCTTTCACAATGGTTGAACTAATTTGCATTCCCACCAGCAGTGTACGAGGGTTCCCTTTTCTCCACATCCTCGCCAACATTTGTTGTTGTTTGTGTTTTGGATGTTTGCCATCCTCACTGGTGTGAGGTGATATCTCATTGTGGTTTTAATCTGCATTTCTCTGATGATTAGCGATGTGGAGCATCTTTGCATGTGCCTGTTGGCCATCTGAATTTCTTCTTTGGAGAAGTGTCTATTCATGTCCTCTGCCCATTTCTTAATTGGATTATTTGCTTTCTGTTTGTTAAGGTGCATGAGTTCTTTATATATTTTGGATGTCAACCCTTTATCAGATACGTTTTTTATGAATATGTTCTCCCATACTGTAGGATGTCTTCTTGTTCTACTGATGGTGTCCTTTGCTGTACAGAAGCTTTTCAGCTTGATATAGTCCCCCTTGTTCATTTTTGCTTTTGTTTCCCTTGCTTGGGGAGATATGTTCATGAAGAAGTCGCCCATGTTTATGTCCAAGAGCTTTTTGCCTATGTTTTTTTCTAAGAGTTTTATGGTTTCATGACTTACATTCAGGTCTTTGATCCACCTTGAGTTTACCTTTGTGTATGAGGCTAGACAGTAGTCCAGTTTCATTCTCTTACATGTAGCTGTCCAGTTTTTCCAACACCAGCTGCTGAAGAGGCTGTCATCTCCCCATTGTATATCCAAGGCACTTTTATCAAATATTAATTGACTGTATATGTTTGGGTTAATGTTTGGATTTTCTATTCTGTTCCACTGGTATGTGGGTCTGTTTTGTGCCAATACCAAATTGTCTTGATTACTGTGGCTTTGTAGTAGAGCTTGAAGTCAGGGAGTGTAATTCCCCCTGTTTTATTCCTCCTTCTCAGGATTGATTTGGCTATTTGGGGTCTTTTGTGGTTCCATATGAAATTTAGAATTATTTGTTCCAGTTCATTGAAGAAAGCTGTTGGTAGTTTGATAGGGATTGCATTGAATCTGCAGATTGCTTTAGGTAGTATAGCCATTTTGACAATATTTATTCTTCCTAGCCAAGAGCATGGGATGCATTTCCATTTGTTAGTGTCCTCTTAATTTCTCTTAGGAGTGTCTTGTAGTTTTCAGAGTACAGGTCTTTCACTTCCTTCGTTAGGTTTATTCCTAGGTATTTTATTCTTTTGATGCAATTGTGAATGGAATTGTTTTTCTGATTTTTCTTTCTGTTAGTTCATCATTAGTGTATAGGAAAGCAACAGATTTCTGTGTGTTAATTTTGTATCCTGCAACTTTGCTGAATTCAGATATTAGTTCTAGTAGTTTCGGAATGGAATCGTTAGGGTTTTTTATGCACAGTATCATGTCATCTGCAAATAGTGACAATTTGACTTCTTCTTTACCAATCTGGATGCCTTGTATGTCTTTGTTTTGTCTGATTGCCGTGGCTAGGACCTCCACTACTATGTTGAATAACAGTGGAGAGAGTGGGCATCCGTCTTGTTCCTGATCTTAGATGAAAAGCTTTCAGCGTCTTGCCGTTAAGTATGATGTTAGCTGTGGGTTTGTCATATATAGCCTTTATGATGTTGAGGTACTTGCCGCCTATACCCATTTTGTTGAGAGTTTTAATCATGAATGGATGCTGAATTTTGTCAAATGCTTTTTCAGCATCTATGGAGATGATCATGTGGTTTTTGTTCTTCTTGTTGATGTGGTGGATGATGTTGATGGATTTTCGAATGTTGTACCATCCTTGCATCCCTGGGATGAATCCCACTTGATCATGGTGTATGATCCTCTTGATGTATTTTTGAATTCGGCTTGCTAATATTTTGTTGAGTATTTTTGCATCTACGTTCATCAGGGATATTGGTCTGTAATTTTCTTTTTTGGTGAGGTCTTTGCCCAGTTTTGGTATTAGAGTGATGCTGGATTCATAGAATGAGTTTGGAAGTATTCCCTCCTCTTCTATTTTTTTGAAAACTTTAAGGAGAATCGATGTTATTTCTTCTCTATATGTCTGGTAGAATTCAGAGGTGAATCCATCAGGCCCAGGGGTTTTGTTCTTGGGTAGTTTTTTGATTACCAATTCGATTTCGTCGCTGGTGATTGGTCTGTTTTAGTTTTTCTGTTTCTTGCTTGGTCAGTCTTGGAAGGTTGTATTTTTCTAAGAAGTTGTCCATTTCTTCTATGTTTTCCAGCTTGTTAGCATATAGATTCTCATAATATTCTCTTATGATTCTTTGTATTTCTGTGGGTCTGTCGTGATTTTTCCTTTCTCATTTCTGATTGTGTTTATGTGTGTAGATTCTCTTTTCCTCTTAATGAGTCTGGCTAGGGGTTTATCTATTTTGTTTATTTTTTCAAAGAACCAGCTCTTGGCTTTATTGATTTTTTCTATTGTTTTATTCTTCTCAATTTTATTTATTTCTTCTCTAATCTTTATTATGTCCCTCCTTCTGGTGACTTTGGGCCTCATTTGTTCTTCTTTTTCCAATTTCAGTAATTGTGTCTTTAGACTATTCATTTGGAAATGTTCTTCCTTCTTTAAATAGGCCTGATTGCAATATACTTTCCTCTTAGAGCTGCCTTTGCTGCATCCCACAGAAGTTGCGGCTTTGTGTTGTTGTCATTAGTCTCCATATATTCTTTGATTTCTGTTTTGATTTGGTCATTAACCCATTGATTAATTAGGAGAGTGTTGTTAAGTCTCCATGTATTTGTGAGCCTTTTTTGATTTCTTTCTAAAATTTATTTCTAGTTTTATACCTTGGTGATCTGAGAAGTTGCTTGGTAGGATTTCAATATTTTTGAAATTACTGAGGTTCTTTTGTGGCCTAGTATGTGGTCTATTCTGGAAAATGTTCCATGTGCACTTGAGAAGAATGTGTATCCTGTTGCTTTTGGGTGTAGAGTTCTGTAGATGTCTGTTAGTCCATCTGTTCTAGTGTGTTGTTCAGTGCCTCTGTGTCTTTACTTATTTTCTGTCTGGTTGATCTGTCCTCTGGAGTGAGTGGTGTGTTGAAGTCTCCTAAGACGAATGCATTGCTGTCTATTTCCTCCTTTAATTCTGTTAGTATTTGTCTCACATATGCCGGCGCTCCTGTGTTGGGTGCATATATATTTATAATGGTTATATCTTCTTGTTGGACTGACCCCTTTATCATTATGTAATGTCCTTCTTTATCTTTTGCTACTTTCTTCGTTTTGAAGTCTGTTTTGTCTGATACAAGTACTGCCACACCTGCTTTTTTCTCTTTGTTGTTTCCATGAAATATCTTTTTCCATCCCTTCACTTTTAGTCTGTGTATATCTTTGGATTTGAGGTGAGTTTCTTGTAGGCAGCATGTAGATGGGTCTTGCTTTTTTATCCATTCTGTTACTCTGTGTCTTTTGATTGGTGCATTCAGTCCATTTACATTTAGGGTGATTATTGATAGATATGTACTTATTGCCATTGCTGGCTTTAGATTCGTGGTTACCAAGGGTTCAAGGGCTGCTTCTTTACTATCTAACAATCTAACTTAACTTTCTTGTTAAGTTATTGTAAACACAGTCTGATGTTTCTTTCTTTCTCTCCCTTCTTATTTCTCCTTCTCCATTCTTTCTATAATAGGTGTTTTATTCTTTGCCTTTAGTTAGTATTTGGATGGTCTGCTTTCTTTGCTGTGATTTTTTTTCCTCTGGTGACATCTTTTTAGCCTTAGGTGTGCTTCCATCTAGAGCAGTCCATTTAAGATATCCTGTAGTGGTGGTTTATGAGAGGCAAACTCTCTCAACTTTTGTTTGTCTGGAAATTGTTTAATCCCTCCATCATATTTAAATGATAATCGTGCTGGATACAATATTCTTGGTTCGAGGCCCTTCTGTTTCATAACGTTAAATATATCATGCCATTTTCTTCTGGCCTGTAAGGTTTCTGTTGAGAAGTCTGATGATAATCTGATGGGTTTTCCTTTGTAGGTGATCTTTTTTCTCTCTCTAGCTGCCTTTAATACCCTGTCTTTATCTTTGATCTTTGGCGTCTTAATTATTATGTGTCTTGGTGTTGTCTTCCTTGGGTCCCTTGTGTTGGGAGATCTATGAGCTTCGGTGGACTGCGAGACTACTTCCTTCCCCAGCGAGGGAAAGTTTTCAGCAATTATTTCTTCAAAGACACTTTCTATCCCTTTTTCTCTCTCTTCTTCCTCTGGTACTCCTATAATGCGAATATTGTTCCATTTGGATTGGTCACACAGTTCTCTTAATATTCTTTCATTCCTAGAAATCCTTTTATCTCTCTCTGCCTCAGCTGCTCTGTATTCCTGTTCTCTGTTTTCTATTCCATTAACAGTCTCTTGCATCTCATCCACTCTGCTGTTAAGCCCGTCGATCGCTTGTCTGATTTCTGTATTGTCTTTCCTCAGTTCCCTCACTTCCTCCCTCAGCTCTTGCACATTTCTCTGTAGGTCCATCAGCATGGTTATGACTTTATTCTGAATTCTTTTTCAGGGAGGCTGTGCATTTCCATCCCTTCAGACTCCCTCTCTGGGGTTGTCTGGTTGATTTTGGTCTGAACCATATTCCTCTGTCTTTTCATGGCTATATAATTGGTCACTGATAGTTGCCACGTATGTCAGCTGGGCTCTTTAAGACTTTAAAAAGAGAAGAAAAAAAAAGAGAAAAAAAGGAAAAAAAAGAAAGAAAGAAAGAAAAAAAAAGAAAAAAAGAAAGAAAAGAAAAAACAACAACAAAAAAACAAACAAAAAAATGGCCACCTAACGTAGATTCTGTGGAAATGCTCTAGGTGGCGCTGTTGCCCCACTATTCCACAGCTGTGACTGTGCCGCACCGTAGGGCCCTTTATCGCTCCGCCTCTTGGGGTACCGAGTCCTCTTGGGTGTAGCTGCACGCTGTGCGCTTTCCTGTGTATTCTCGTCTCTCTTTTAGAAATAGATGTATTTTCTCTGTTTTCGTAGATAAATATAGTGTTGGGAGGAGATTTCTGCCACCCTGCTCACACCGCCATCTTCCCGGAAGTCAATCAGAATGCTTTCTTATTGCAAATTGTAGCATGTCATAGAGGTAGAATTAGCAAGAAAAGGGAATTTGGTATTTCATTCAGAGAAAAGTAAAATATCTTAGTAAATTTTTTGCTTAACTTCCTGACAATGCCAACTTCGGGAAGAAGTAGACAAAACTTGCTCTTCTAGAATAATATGATTAAAAATATAAAACTTGCTACTTAGTTGGACATTTCAAAAACCTCAGAAGAAAGTGATCAACTTGTTTTAAGAGTTTGTTAATAAAGCAGAAGACAAAAATACCCTGCATAAAATAATACTCTAGATTTTACAAAAGCACTTCAGAAAGCATGGAAATAATACAGACTAAAATCATAATTTTTTTAAAAAAGAGATAAAAATATTAGTAAGGCACCAAAAAAAAAAAATTCACACTTGTGAGTAATGCCAGTGAGAAAGAAAAAGATGACATATTTAAACAAACAGATTCAGCTGTACAGGTAACTAACTGTGTTGAGTGAGGTCCGATGTCAAGAAGGGAATGAGGAGCAAAGACCAGAGATAAATAAAAAGATTGCTCAGACATCAAGACTTCTTAGGAGGCACAGATTGAGAAGAGGTTTACAAAACACATCTAAAAGAAAAAAAGTTATTTTTTTTAAGTAATGTCTTATTGAACAAAGAAAGAATAGAGTCACTGCTAAGGGAAATAACAGATGCTAGAGAAAATAAAACTAGAACTGAACTTCTTATTCTCATCCGCCCATCAGCATTCCCCAACCTTGCTTGTTTCTCCCCATTGTACTGACCAACTCCTGACATTCTATACAATCGAACATTCTATGTAAAACACAGGGATGGTATTGTTCATTATCTCCCCCTTGGCAGGAGAGCTCCGTGAGGGGAGACAGTCCTGTCTCTTTTGTTCACTGATATAGCCCCTCTTCCTAAAGCAATTCCTAGCACAAAGTAAGTATGCCATATATATTTGCTAAATGGATTTTTTGTGTGTCTAAATGAGAATATTTAAAATGGAAGGGCAGATGGATTACAGGGAAGAGATGATTTTTAAAATCCAAGATCTGTGCAAACATGCAGAAGTCAGTAGTTACTTTAAAAAATAAAATTCTCTAGATTTAGGATGTTAATATTCCAGGGTACAAAAAGTATGTGTATGTACAATCAAGGGTCACTTTTGAAAAGTCCTAGTAAATAAGAGAACAAATACAAAATGTAATTTTGAAAGGGAACTCGACTATGAAATAAAGACTGTAATAAATGAATCACTGGCAAACTTCTACCACTGCTTGTAACACAAAGGCTATATGACTACTTAAAAGCATGTTAGTCACAGGCAGCAATTATAGGGAAACAAAAAGTTAGTCATGCCTGGAGAGAGCATTCCATTTTTGCCAGAATTTCTTAAATGGCTATTTAAGGAGTTTTACACAGACATGATGCAGAGTCACATATAGTCATTAAGGGAATAGACAGACGTGTAACCTCATACATGGCAATGACAGAGATGACTTAGATACAGTGTTGCTTATGCATGTTGTCAGGGCAAAAACACAGATATGGTGTATCATGATATGCATTCACAGGGAGCGACAGATTAGTGTCATATGTGGTCATCAAGGAGATGATGTAGACATAGGGGGTGTCATGTGTGGTCATGAGGGAAATAGTGCATAGTTTGGGTCAAATGGGGTCATCAGAGAGACAACATAGACATATCATGGTGTCATACATTGTTGACAAAAAGATGACATGGTCATAGTTTAGAATCTAGGAGATAAAACAGACATAGTGTAGCAACATACATGATCACCAATAAGATGACTCAGATGTAATGTAGGATCATATGTGGAGTCAGAATGTTGATGCAGACTTAGTGTGTATTGTGTGAAGATATCAAGGAGCTAATGCAGTAATAGTGTAGCATGATACGTGGCTGTTGTGGAGATGAAAAGGCATAGTTTAGCATCATACATAGCCATCATGGATGTGACACATACTAGATCACACACACAGCTGTCTAGGAGATGATTCAAAATAGTCTAGCACTCCACAGGGCTGCCAAAAAGGTGATGTAGACATAGGATAGCATCACACTTAGTTTTCAAGGAGTTGATGTGCATGTGGACATTCATAAGGTGGGTTAGCATACAGAAAAACCTTAGCTGAAAGATCATACAGTTATCAAAGAGATAACACAGTCATAATATAGTATCACATGTGCTTGTCAAGCAGATTTTCCATATGCAGTATTGCGTCTCATATGGCTGTCAGGGTGATGACACAGTGAGGTTAGCATAGCATCATACATTATCGTTAAAAATGATGTAGATAAAGTGTAATTTCACTTGCTATTATTAAGAAAATGATGCAGACATAGTTTATAATCACACACTGTTGTCAAAGAGATGATCAGACGTCTAGCCTTCAGAACTGTGAGAAAATAAATTTCTGTTGTTTGAGCCACCCAGCCTGTGTTACTTTGTGTCAGCCCTGGAAAACTAATACAGTTATCAAAGAGATGATGTAGTTACAATATGGCATCCCATACACTTGTCACAGACATAGTGTAGCATCACAAGTAATTGACACAATATCTTAGAGTATCATACATAGTTGTCAGGGAGATTACCCACATATAACATCATACGTGATTATTAAAACACTTATGCAAACATGGTATGGTTTCATCCATTGTCAAAGACATGATGAGGCATAGTATAGCTTCATACATGGTTGTCAAGGAGATGACCCAGAAATAGTGTAGTGTCATTTGTTTGTCAGGGAGATGGTACAGATATAGTTTGGTGTCATAGGTTATCAGGGAGATGATACACAGTGTAGTGTCATATGTGGTCATCAGAGTGATGATATAGACATTTTGTGTTGAATGAGGATACCATAGATTTGTCACAGATCTATTATAATGTCATAGGTGCTTAATAAGAATATGAGGCAGACACATTGCAAAATCATAAATAGGAAAATAACAGAGAAATGGTATATCATCATACCGTTTTCCCAGTAACACACAGTAGACTATCATACATAGCTATCATGGACACAATGCAGAAATAGTTTAACCACATACTATAGCATCTTATGAGATTGTTAAAAAGAGAATGCAGTACTAGTATAGCGTCATGCCTACTTGTCCAGGAGGTTTTACATAATGTAGCATGGTTGTCTAGGAAATGATGGATATAGCATCATACATGGTCATTAGAGAAACTCTCATAGTATAGAATCATATATGACTATCAAGAAAATGATGCAGACATAACAGAGCTTCATATGTTGTCATGAAGAACATGATACAGGCATAGTATAACATCATACATGTCTTTAAGGAGAGGACACAGAAATAGCACAGTATCTTTCTTAATTGTCAGGGAGATGGCACAGTTACCAGGATATGACACAGACACAGTGTAGCATCATGTAAGATCGTCAGGGACATGATGCAGTCACAGCATAGCATCCTAAGTGGAGGTTGGTGAGGTGACACATTTTAGCATCACACAAGGTTATGAAATTACCAACACAGATATGCAGTATACATGCCTGCCCCAGAGATGACACATCACAGAGCATCATACATAGGCTCAAGGAGATGACATACCAAGTATAGTGTCATAAGCAGTTTTCAAAGAGATGATCCAGACATAATGCAGAATCATATACTTTTATAAAAGAGGTGATGCAAACATAGCAGACCCTGCAGACATGTTCACCAAGGGAAAGAGGAAGAAATATTACAGCATCACACATGGATTTCTAGGAAATGATGCAGACACAGTAAAGAATCAGACATGGTCATAAATGAAGATAAGAGTGTAGCATTGTACATGATTTTAAAGGGGGTGACAAAGATTCTAAGTTAAAACATAGCAGTCAGGTAGAATATATAGATATAATATAGCAGTATATAGTCATTAGATGGATAACATTTTCAAAGACATTATGCTGACATAGTGCATATCAACCTTATGTGGCGATCAAGGAGATGATGCAGGAAGAATGGAACATCCTATATGGTTTTTAATAAAATGATGTGAGTATAGTGTATTAGCATGCATGGTCATCAGGAAGGTGAAGCATACATAGTGTAGTGTCTTACTTGGTGAACAAGAGATGTAGAGTGATATGTTGTCACCAAAGAAATAACATAGATACTGTAGTGTCATCATAAAGAGCTATCAAGGATATGATGCAGATAGGGCATAGCATCAAAAGTGGTTTGGATGTGGAGTGGATGAAAACATAGTACAACATACAGCCCTTTCAAGGAGATGAGGCAACATAAGGCAGCAAGGGGCTTGGGTGGATGAAATAGACACAGTATAATGGCATACGTGGTCAACAGGGAGATAGCACAGAGGTATTGCAGCATCATATGTGGTCATAGTGGACTTGAGGCACACACAGTGCAGCACCGGCCCATGGTTAGCAGCAAGATGATGCAGACAAAGTATGGAGTCACAAGTGGTGATCGAGAAGATGATGTACAGCATAACATCATATATGTTCATCATGAAGATCTGTTAGACATAGTGGACCAGTACATGTGGTTATAAAGGAGATAATGTATATTTATTTTAGCACTAGTGATGGTGGTCAAGTTAATGAGGTCAATATAGTGTAGCATAATGTATGATCACTAGGGAGATGATCCAGAATGTACCATTATACACAGTTATCAAGGAGATAATGAAGATCACATTATACATGGCTGTCAGGAAGGTGACACAGACATGTATAGCATCACATGAGGTTATCAAGAATATGATACAGACATAGCGTAGTAACACACATGGGCATCGCAGAGATGAGGCTGATAGAGTTTCTGTCATAGCTGGTCATCAGGGAGGAGCCCTCTAGTGTAGAATCATAAGTGTTTATCAAACAAATCATAAATCCCTCCATAAATAAATGTATGAATAGATTACTGACCATCTGCTGAGGCAGTTGCAATAAGCTTTCCAGCATAATCAAAACAGCTGTCTAGTATTTCATCATCATGGCCTGTTAATGTTGCCACACTTTTTCCACTTGAGGCATCCCACAGCTGCAATTTTTAAAAAGAAACTATGACTTCCTGTCTAAAGTATGAGGATGGCCAGAAGGAATATATATGGCATGTTTATGACTGGTTAAATAACTGTGTCAAAATCTTGTGTATAATTTATCATCTCCTGCTATTTTAACCTTGATTCGTGACCACTGCCCACTACCTAACCAGGCACACTTTGGACAAAGAGAAGACCAAAACAAACATTCAGAATGGGTAGTGCAAATCCGCCATGACATTAGGAAGAAAATCTGAAAGTGTATGCTTCACTGAGTCATTCATTCTATTCACAGGAAGCTTGATCTAAAATTACAATGCTTGAAAATGAAAAGTACAATAAGATTATAATGCATTTAACATATAATCAAATAACAATGCAGAATATAAGCTCTTAGTAATGGAAACTTAAAAGCAGGGAGATATTGTGTTGAATCTCCTTGAGCTTCACTCAAATCAGAGTTTAATAAGTGAATGGAGGGGAAAATAAGCAAAAGTAATGTGCCTTTTAAAATAAGATGGTTTAATACACTTGAATTAATAAAAACTGTTTTACAGTGTCATAATTCTTTTAAACCTGAGGAGATCTGACACTTGAAATTTAAAAATTACTAATTACTATTTATAAGTTAATATCTTAATTTTACTACACCTTTGAAATGTGTGTTGCAATGAACATCTGACACAGTAAAAAGTACAGACACAAGAATTAAGAAACAAAGATATTTCTTGAGCTCACCATGCAGGTTTTGTCCATAGACCCAGTTAATATCAGAGAGCAATCCCAGTTGAATAAGGCACTGCTCATCTCAGCACAATGCCCAATTAAGGTGTACACCCTCCTGCAAAATGAAATGATTCAAACTAGTGAAAGATGCCTTACTTCAGGATATGTGCCCAAGTAATGACATTGAGTCCACCAAAGTAAGAGTCTAAATTTTAGTTTTTACAAAATGACAAAAAGTGTCAACTACAATAGACTTTTGTTTCAGCAAGAATCTACTCAAATTGCAAACAATCAAGGATAACAATATTACTTAAGACCAGACTCCTTAAAGGCATGGGTGAAAAGTAATAAAGGTAGTCTGAAATTCTGGACGTATGCTGCCACCAGCAGAGTGGGTCCCTTGGCAGTTCAGGAGCTCCCCGACAGGTGTCGGAAGGGCCCTTCCTTTTCTCTCAGTTCTTGTCACATTCATCTCTTGATGGGTACCCTTGATAATTGGCCCCTCTATCAAAATGCAGACAAACCTAAGAGTGGAGTTGTACAACACAATGAGGCTAATTTAGTTAACTTCTTAGCAACTAGAACCAAAAATAATTCGGAAGGAAATTGAAGTTCTTGGACTAAATTAAATTCGGGAAATTAGCTGTGATTTTTATTCATTCATGATACCCATGCCTACCATAATGACAAGCCATTGAAATCTGATTACATCGCACATGGAATAAATAATAGCTGTACAGCCAGGCTGTTGCTAACATTTTCCTTTTATGTTGCTGTTTGGCATTATTTGCTCAGAGTTCCAAGGAAGCACGTATTTTTTTGTGGACCAGAAATCTCACTAAAGAACAAGTTAATTTGTTTTCAATGTATCCGATTTCCTATGAAATCCAAAGCATAGTTAATAGATACAAGATTAAACTAATTAATAACAAAGATTGTCTTCTTAACCCTCTGATTCAGGTTAAAAAAGTCTTAAAAATGAAGAATACCTTCCAGTAACAGGATCCCAGACCACAGCTGTATGATCAAAAGACCCTGTGATGATTCTGTTTCCTGAGGTGTTAAAGGACAAGGAGATGATTTCTGCTGAATGTCCCTAGAAAGGAGCAGATGTTGGCATGCAGACTTGCAGATAAAACAATCTGTACAGTATCATAACCTAAATTAAAATGCTGGAAAAGGCAAGGCTCTATAGGGAGCAAAGAGATTAGTGGTTGGCCTGGGTGGGAATAGGGAAAGACGGCAAATGGGCATGATGGAAATGTTCTCAAGCTAGATTTTGCTGATGGTTGCACAATTCTGTAAGCTTACTAAAAATTGATTTACACACTTAAGTCAACTTTAACTCAAGGAAGCTCAGTTTTTTTTTTAAAGGAAGAGGGAATGTTATTGGAAATCGGCTCTTTTCACATTGTCTTGCAAACACCAAAAAGGGCTGTATGATTTAGGGACTAATGATAATAGGTGAGGGGAAAAAGAAAAAAGGCTTGTGAAATAAAGTTAATGACTTCTAAATAAGGAAATTCTTATGATAATTTAACATGATCTAGATTAATAAAAATCTGACTTTGGCCTGCCTTTCACCTGATTACAGTCTGGGGCATGAAATCAGGGTATGAGACAACGGAAGAAGCCCCTCTCTATGGCAGACTCTGCTTGGAGGAGAGCCCTCACTTTCCTAATTTTTTAAGTAAATTAATTAATGGAATTACTTTTCAGATAATCCAAAAATTCATTTGTTAAACAAATTAAACAAATTAAGTTGCTGGCTGATTCTAAAGAGCAAAAATTTAACGTAGCTGAACATAAAAATTCTGAACCCATAGAACCAATGTATTTTCTGGTAGCAGATAGGCATGGGTGTGCAGGGCTAGACACATCCTGCAGGTGCTCTTGGGCATTTGTCTGAAAGAAGAGGTAGTGAGGAGGCGATGCCCCACAGACATGATGAAAATAAAGATTAGAAAGAGTGCACTTATATGCATAAAGCTAAGCATTCTGATTTAAGAAAGAATAGCTTTTGTGTTAGTTAAAAACACTGCTTTCGCCCATTTTTTTTTTGTCCATTTTTAAACTCTCTTAGAAAAAGCTCTTCTAGGAAAGGGGTTCTATTTTTTAAATCAATTTATAATTTGAAAGGATGAAAAAACTGGATTTCCCACCCAGCCATTCGCACAGAGAATCATCTTGCTTTTGCTTAGTAGTTTGGGCCGGAGCAGGAAGCAGCAGAGGGTGGCAGGTCCTAGGACGGCGCTGGGCATGTGGTGGTGACATCTGTGGAGATACATCCCCAGCTTTTACTCTGTGGGCAGTGCCATTTGGCTTTTCACCTCCTGTCACTTGCCCCTTGTCACTTCAGATTTTGTAATACAGGACACTTCTAAGACCAGAGGGTAGAGGAGAAGAGTGTTAATCGTCATCCCTCTAAGGACTCTTCAGTCAAGGTTCTCCAGTTTTGCCTCTTCCCAAAACTGCCAGCCCCCATCTGCTTTACTTTTAGCTACCAGATAATGATGGGCACCGAGCAATAGTCGGCCTGGCTTACAGACTGCTGGCTAGGACAGAAAGTCCACCTGGCTTCCCCAGCACTTTCATCCGAGCCTTTCAGAATACCCAGCAAACCAGGTGGGACACTCTTCACTGCAGTCCGAAAACCAACAGCTCAAAAACACCTTCTAACTTACTTTGTAATAAAAATGCAAATGAAAGCAGACACCAATAACAGTCTTACCCATTGGAAGGGCTAATGAAAATGTGAAGTCCTGAATTTATTCACAGTATCAACGTACCGTTAAAGTGCACACTTCCTCTCCACTCTGGATGTCCCACAGTTTGGCCGTTGTGTCCATACTTCCAGTAGCCACCAGTGTGCTTTGAGGATTGAATGATAAACACACCTGAATTATACCAAATGGAGGACATTTTAGAAAGATAGAACTTTAAATTGTTAATTTTATATAGAAAAGCTTTAAAATGCAACCACCTTAGCAGATTCAGCCCAGTTGTTTGTACAAATACACAGTTAAATACCAAACATAAGTGGTCTGCTGTCTGCAGGTTGAACTCTGAAGCATTCTTGTCTCAAAGCTGCTTGTTCTCCCACATGGAGGGGCAGTGGCTCTCTCTGCCACTTCCAGACCACAGAAGAACAAGAACAAAAGCAAACCCATCTCCTCTGAGATTCACACTGACTGACTCCCGTCTTCCTTGCTGCTGTCTTCACAGTCCTTTCAGTCACACCCCCTATTGGCTCATGGTCTCGGTTCCAAGTCCTAGCTGGCCATCACATAGGTCATCCATCCACCGTACCCCCAGACCCACCATCCTGGAGTCCTTTTCATAATCACTCCCATGGACACACCCTGGACCCAGACATCACCTTCTCTGGAAGACGCGCTATAAATACAACAATCTCTAGTTAATTTTCCCAGTACTTCTCTTTTTTCCATTCCTTATCAGGCTCTGGCCCCAGGATGTCTTCCGTCTCACTGAAGGTTCTCCAGTTCTGCCCCTTCCCAAAACTGCCAGCCCCCATCTGCTTTACTTTTGGCTACCAGATAATGATGGGCACCAAGCGATAGTCAGCCTGGCTTACAGACTGCTGGTCAGGACAGAAAGTCCATCCCTTCCTTTTCTCCTGGCCCATCAACCCCCATCCACCCTACAGGAAGCACCACTCTTGCCAGCAGCCTCAACACTCCCAGTCTGTGTCTTTTCAACAGTGTCCTCCATAAAACCCCTAACTACTTGTATCAAGCTGGGATCCATCTATCCGTCTGATCTCCCTACCTCATCACTCAGCCAAGGCAACTTTAGAAAATGGCATAGAAGAGTATTGGTGTTGCTCATTCATACCTCTATCCTCAGCATCATTCCCTATTTGTTCTGGCTCAGTCCATTCCCCCATTCCCTACTCTTGCCCCCATTTCTGTCCTCATCGCTCCTCAGCAGAGAACCTTCTGCAAGAACTTCAGGTAGGAACTTCCTCACCATGCCATCTCCCAGCTGAAAAGTCTCAACAGCCCAGCATTATCTACAGGATGACATTCAAATTCCTTAACATAGCATATGGGACCCTCTATAAATCAGTAATAGCCTTGCCTGATTCTCCCACTTTAATCACACACACACTCTGGCTTTGAATGGGTTACAGGTGCACCTTTAACCCAGGCAGCTGGGAAGCTCCAGGTATCCCTGCCCACCACCTCCAACCACGGACACCTTTCAGCTCCCCGCAGTGTGTTGCATTAATTAGCATATCCTGTGCACGGCATCACGGGGGTGGGCTGAGAAGTGCTGCTGTGGCTACACAGAGGCACCTGAGTTCTCAAGCACCCAGCTCTGTGGCACACCACCTCTGGGCATTTGCCAGGGCTGCTCCCTCTGCCTTCAGTGCACAGGCCATCTCTCTGCAATGTCTCAACACCTTCCCTGCCAAGGAGACTTGACCGCTCCCCTCTGCGACCTCACTGAACCGCCCACCAACTGCTAGCATCCCTACAACACAATACTGAACTTCTTCACTGGTGCCTCTCCTCCCTCCCTCTACTAAACTGCAAAATCCCGGAAAGGCAAGAACTGTGTCTGATTTTACTCAGGAGCCCAAGCACCTAGGCCAGGGCTTGATGCACGACAAGTATTTAGTGAATATTAATTGTATCGATATTGTTGACTGAAAAATATGAATGTCTTCTTGGGAACTGTATATAAAGAAAACCTTTTCAAAATTCCAGGGGAGTGTGGAAACACAGCCACACTATGGGAATGAGGATTATGTCTTCCTTATGACTTTGGGCAAGTTTCTTAAGCGCTCTATGCCTCGGCATCCTTAGCTGTAAAATGGGGAGATACCTGCTTTTTAGGGTTGTTATGAGCGCAACTAAGCTAATTTATGTAAAGGGACATATAGGACATTGCTCAGGACAGTTTTTTGTGCGCACTGAGTGCCACTGAAGGGCCAGTTACAGTTTCGCCCTGTCTAGAAAAGGGCCTTGAACAAAGCATGAGCTCCTGGACAAATAAACCATGAACTGGAAGAATGACTATAAATAAATTTTAGTCCTAAAATAAATGTCTATTTTTAAAAGCTATCACTTGTTCCACAGGCTGCCAATTATCTCACTGAATATTACAAAACATAACAGAGAATTGGCCAAAGGTGAGGGCTTCCCAATACTAAAATCTATTTAGACTATCAAACTATTTATGCAAATTTGTTCTAATGACATTCAGAAAACAATCAGCCTAAATATCTATAAGATATAGAAAAGTCATTTTAAAAGCTATTTTAAGAACTTCATCAACCCTCGTCAAGTCAGTCCTTTTAAAACAGGTCAGTGAAAAAGAAAAAATCAGTTTGATACTGGGTTCATATGTTTATCATATTACATGTCTTCTTAGTCAATGCAGAATATGGTTCTTTGACAACATCTGCAGATAGTAAAACTAGAATAGTTTGTAAAGCATATCAACATCACTATAGAAAATATATGTAGAATAAAAATACTGGCTAGAATCACAAAATTAATTATAAACGTAGAACATTACTTTTATAATGGAATCCTAAGAAATAGCAATGATGCGTCAATGTAAGTTCATCAGTTTTAACACATGTACCATTTTATCAGGGGATGCTGATAATGGGGCATGCTGTGTGTTGGAGGCAGGGAGTATATAGGAAACTTATGTAACTTCCACTCACTTTTACTATGAAATTAGAACTGCTCTAAAGTCTATTTTTAAAAAAGAACAGCAACATAAAAAACATTAATAAAATAAATATACTCACTATTTCAGCTGTATGACCCCTAAAGGTATGGTAACATTTTCCAGTTTCTACACTCCATAGTTTACAAGTCTTATCAAAGGACCCAGTGGCAATTTTGTCACTAAGATTTAAAAAAAAAATGTGGAATTTTGAATAAATTCAACCATAGCATACAATACACTGAATTAAGACAAGCAATACTAATACATGAATCTCTAAGTACTCAGATATTTGTTTCACCTTTAAAACAATAAGCAACTCTATATTTGTTCCAGTGGATATAACAAAGGGTCCAATTTTTAATAGTAACAGTTTTTATGTTTAATTTTAAATATTTTACATTAAAGCTATAAATTTATGTTTAGGATTTCAATAGTTTTTAAAATTAGCACAATGAATATAGTAAAAGATTAAATTTAGAAAATTACTAGCAAATGAAAGTTAATGATGTACAATATGATTTGTATGAACATAGTCATATTCTGTTAGTAGGTCAACTGAAAAGGACAACACTGTATTTAAAAAAAAGAAAAATGAGAAGATCCAAACCAATTAACCATACGGAACTTAGACAGTGAGTTTCTCCTTGGGAAAATAATACCTCTATTCTTCCAGCTGTAAGGCCTTTGAGGCAGAAAGGAAATATGATAAAGACTTCAGTCCCTTTCAAACAGGAGGCTTCCCCATGTTTACCAGGGAGTTACTGTCAACACCCAACAAAGAAGAGTAGATCAGCCTGTTTACCCTTTGATCACGGAGCTAAAAATCCTTCCCTTTTTCCTAAAAACTAAAACCTAGACCCCTATGTGCTGTTAAAGCAAAGCAATAAAATGTCCACCCAGTTGAGTCATCATTTATAGTGCAAGCTCATTATTCAAAAAGTGAAGAGTCTTAAGACCTAAAGCACGTATCCCAGAGCACTTCTAAGTCTTCAGCACAGTTGCAGATTTCACACTTGTCTACACTAACTCTAATACCTTGCATCAATCTCCCCTTTGTTCTCAGGCACCCACACAGTGTTTCTAGGGTTTCTAGCTTGCACTGGGGCATACCCATCCCCCCACCGCAAACCCCCTCACACTCAGGTCTGGTATTTCACCCAGTCACTGCACTGCCTCTCTCCTTTGACATCCAGTCTAAGGCATTTTCCATCAGACATGTTTTTCATGTCTTTCAATTTATTCTGCTCAAGATATGCTGAAAGCCCTGTGAGTTCCCAGCTCTCTCCCTCCATCTCCACTGCCCTCAAACATATCAGTCGCAAGTTGCCATTGTTTCTTGATCAGTTTCTGTTTTTATCATATACTGCACAAATAACACCACATTATAAAAGATACTGTTTTCGATTATTTTTTAGAATTATTTTATTGAATCAAAGGCTTACTCTTGACCTAATGTATGCAACACAAACATGAAACTTGCTGATGTTTGTTTCCATTCTTTCTTTCTCTCTCTCTCTCTCTCTCTCTCTCTCTCACACACACACACACACACACATTTCCTCTTCTTTGGTGGCCATCTTGAAGCACTCTGCCAAAACCCCAACATCTCTAAGTGCAATGGAAAACTGTGCTTTAACCCATACATCCATCATCAGACCATGTAGTTGGACAAGTGAGTTTTCATCAGGAGCCCTTAGTAGAATCCAGCAGAAAGGCCAAAAGGTAAGGTGTTCCATCCCTCAAAAACTCTGTTCTCAGACAGACATCCAAAAATACCCTGTCTGTTAAGTAGACTATGAAAGGATATGGTATTATAGAGACTATACTTTTAAAATCCTTTAAATAGCATTGCAATTTAAGTAGGAATTGTACTGGAAGTAAAACAATATAATTTATAATTTCAATAAAATCTTTCTCTTCCAAATTGGTGCAATAAGGTATTGTAAATTTTTTTTATGCTCTACAATGTAAAAATGAATACATGGAAGTTAAATTTTCTGTGATTTAATTGGAATATTTATTCATTTTAAAGTACCAATAAAGTATGATTGAGTCATGATGATTAATGTGTTTTCAAAGTGTCCTATATTCTCAAAAGACATAATGACATTAGCAAAGTAGGTATCAGGTTTTTAAAATCAGTGGTATAAAATATCTACTCTAAGTGCATTGAATTTTTGTAAAATCCCTTCCATAGCATCTGCCCCTATTTCATCATCTTATGAATTTATTATTTTATCTGCCTCCTAATTAATCTCCCCGTCTCCTGTTTCTTCCCAGTCCAAACCCTCTGACCCCTTCCCTCTACCAGGGCAGTCTTTCTGAAACAGCACCATATCATGTCACTCCTTTTTCCACCCACCTTTCCGCACAACTCGGTCCGCTAGAACAGAGTTCCAGCTACACAGAATGCTCTGACCTCACCCATTTCTGTTTCTTAACATGAAATGTTCACTAGAGAGACTGGTGCCTCTGAGGTCCCAGGACAAAGTTCCCCAAAAAACTGAGCTGCTAACATCCCCTCTCCCAGGGTGTCCTAGCCTCTGCTCTATCTTCCATCTTTCATTTTCCTGCTTCTCCTATAACCCTTATAGACTTTCCAGAAGAGATCATAATGATCTTTTTCTTCTTAATTTTTAAACCATTTACTGTTTTGTTCTAGTCATCATAATACCATAGTAAAAGAACCATATTTATTGAACTAGCTTGGTTAATGAAAAAAGTCTGTTAAAACAGGCAATCATGAAAAAGGTACAAATGTTCAAATTTTGTATTCAAATATATACAAATATATATTCATTTGCCAATCTTTTGACAAGAGGCCAAGGCCTTTTCTTTGACTGTGTGTCAGCTAACTGGAGTCCATTATCTGTCTTACAGAAATCGGATCCAACCTCTACAACTTCCAATATCTTCTTTAAAATGGAATGAGAACTTAAAATACAATCTATAATCTGTACAGAACTACAGACTTTTTCTAAAATTTTACAATGTGTTTTCTACTTTTTATATCTCGTCTACAACTTCACTTAGTAACATTTTTAATCACTTTATGTTTTATAGAAAACAACACTTTATTTTCACACTCATATTTCATTAGTATAAAGCTATATTTAATTAAATTACAGATTAAATTACATAATTACAACTGAAGCCCAACCAACTTGAGTAGGTTTATGACCAATACAACTAACTCTTGGTAAGGTTAGAACCTAACCAGTGGGGAGAGAAGGTGAGCACACAGAGGTAGCCTGTTGCTGGGAGTGTTCAGGCAGCCGTGGGCATCAGCTGTATGTTGTGCAGAAGGATAGAGAACATTGATTAATCTACTAAATCTGTTAGAAGGTGGTTTAAAAATGCATCTATTGCATTTTTGATTGTTATTTAGCACACTAGACTTTTTTTCCTACCTGGAAAAACTAAATTACCTTCTAAACAAAGCAAACCGTGTGATGTATGTATGTCACACTCCAAAGAGGCATCGGTCAGAGGTGTGAACATCCTAGATTCCTTGTCAGAGAACTCCCAAAGGGAGAGGGTCAGCGCATTGAGCTTGAACTTTCCTCTCCTTTCTACTACTGTGTGATCCTGGGAAGGTATCTGAACTTTAAATACTTTATACGAGGACAGTAATACCTACCCAAAAGCTCCTTCAAGCATTGAAGGAGGTATTTAAAGGACTTTTAAAGCACACATTAGGCAATCAATCAATTTTAGTTCTCTGTCTTCTTTCTCCCTTTCTTCCCCCAGTAGATGGAGGAAGAGATGAATAAATGAATTGGCGGACTAAGAAGTAATAAGTGAATGGTGACTGTCTGTTTACCCATAAGGATTGTTGAATGCTATGGCATAGACCACATTCCTGTGCCCCTCCAGGGTGAGAAGCTCCTCTCCAGATGCAGTATCCCAGAGTCTGCATGTCCGGTCATAGCTTCCTGTGATAAAGCTAACAACACAGGGAATATAAATAAATCACAAGGTGAGAACATCAGTGTGTTAATAAAGACCTGCAAGATTATAACTCCATTTATCTTGCTTTGCATGATGGAAGTTGTGTATGAAAAACAAACATTTAAATTGGGAGCAACATCTAAATCCTTTGACTCACAGATATTCCACTTTTATCCCAAACCCAAAGGGAAGTCAATAAATAAAATAAAAAGTAACCCTGCCAACAATTATTCTTACAAATAATTATGCATTTAATGTTAATAATCAGTAACATTTTCTGAAGCTCTACTAGATCTCAATAAATAGCACCATTCTTCCAGTTGGTCAGACCTTAAAATTTTAGCATCATCTTTGATTCCTCTCTTCCCCTCATATTCCATGCAGAGTCTATTAGGCCCAGTCTCAAAATACATCCCAACTGTAGCCACTTCTCACCAGGTCCACAGCCTCCATCTCTTGCCTAAACAAATGAAACTGTCATCTAATGGATCTTGGCTCACATGTGGCCCTTACAAATCCATTTTCCTCACTGAAATTGCAGTTACTTTTCGGCCTTCCTTACATGGAACTTCTGTTCACGGTCCACAAGGCCAGCAGGCCTGGCTCTCTCTGGGAGTGCAGCTTCTCTCAAAGCACACCCAGAGCGGTCACATTCACCTTTTCGCTAGTCTTTCAAGAACTGGATTGTTTGTGTTATACGTGCTAGTCTTTCTGCACACCTGGTTTCATTGCCAGGACCTGGACCATGACTGGTACACTAATAATAAATGTTCACTAAGGGTTTAATATTTAGAAATCCTTTAACATGATTATTCTACTGCAGGAATATATTAAGCATATTGAGCTCTAATATTTTAAAGTAAACTAATAGCATCTTAGTTATTCCTTAAATATTCCATTAGGCAAGATATTTCCTCAACACAGAAAAAGAATGCACAAAATTGTTATGTGCACTGAATGGCAAGTGGCAATGATAATAAGTGAAAACAAATTCTGATATTTAAGCTCAACCAAATAGGAAGGTTGGCAAAGCAGTGTATCCTTGATTCTCCTCTAGGCATTTTCTCCTAGCTTCTTCAGTAATATAAATTGGTACAGTCATTGCATAAGACATATGGTGGTTCCCCCCAAAATTAAAAATAAACTACCATATGATCCAGCAACCCCACTTCTGGGTATATTTCCAAAGGAAACAAAATGAGGATTTTGTAGATTTCTGCACTCCCATATTCACAATAGCCGAAACATGGAAACAATGAAAATGTCCATCAAGGGATGAAAGAAGAAGGAAAATGCGGTGTGCATGCGTGTGCACAATGGAATGCTATTCAGCCGTGAGAAAGAAGGAAATCCTGTCATTTACAACAACTCAGATGAACATGGAGGACATTACGCTAAGTGAAATAAGCCAGACACAGGACAAACACTTTATGATCTCACTTATATGTGCAATCTAAAAAAAAAAGTCCAACTCACAGAAGCAGAGAGTAGGCAGGCCAGCAGTTGCCAGAGGCTGGGGGGAGATGGTCACAGGGTAGCTTGCCACTACATGGGATGAACAACTCTATAGGTCTAATGTGCAGCATGATGACTATAATAATAGTTAATAATACTATACCAAATACTGGAAATATGCCAGAAGAATAGATTTCAGAAAAAATGGTAACTGTGAGAAGGTGATATGTTAATTAGTTTGTAGTAATCATTTCACTATGTATATCAAATCTCCATGGTGTACACCTTAAATATATACAATTTTTATCTAAAAAAGGAAATTTTTGTCCCTTGATTGTTAAAAATTAGAAGTAATGAGTAGAAATAGGAACAGGAATAGAAATAGAAACAGATACAGAAATAGAAGTAGAAACAGACATAAACAGGCAGAGCACAGAGGATTCTTAGGGCAGTGAAGCTACTCTCTGTATGATACTATAATGGTGGATACTTGTCATTACACATTTATCAACCCCTAGGATATACGGAACCAAGAGTGAGCCGTCATGTAAACTATGCACTTTGAGTGATAATGATGTGTTAATGTAGGTTCATGCTTATAACAAATGTATGACGCTTGGGAGGATGTTGACAGCAGGGGGGAGGGGAGGCTCGGGGTATATGGGAAATCTCTGTACCTTCTGTTCAGTTTTGCTCAATATTGCTGGGAACCTAAAAAGTAAAATCCAGTACAAAAATATTTTTAAATAAATTGAGAACCTTACCAAGAACCCGATTTATTAAGGGCAACATTAGTCAATGGCAGTATATGTGCTCTGAGAACCTTCAAAGAAAAGAAAACACCATTTGTTTTAAACTCAAACAAAATTAAGTTTAATTCACTAACTTTAATTTCAAACCAATGAAGACATTCAAGTTTGTCTTAATTGTACATAGTAAATGGATAATATCCAATAATCTGAACAAATGAGAATACATTGTACCTTCTATTATTAAGAACAATAATACAATTGGTAGTTATAAATAACTACAAAAACATAATTGGATCTCTGCTTTGCATAAGTTTACCTTGAAGATAAATTATTGCTATTAAATAAGATATCAAATAGCACTAATTTGCAATATTTTCTTTACATATTGCACATGATTTTGTATATAAGTATGAACAGCATATAGAGAAAATACACTAAATATGTTTCAATTATAGATTTTACAGTGTACTATTACTTTTTGAACCCTAAAGCTCCGTTAGAGTCAGGACATGTCTTATTTATCTTTCAGTCCTTACATTCATTGTCCAACAGATAGTGGATCTTTATATTTATTAATGAATATACATAAATTGGATAGTCTGTTTAAAGACAGTGATTGGCTAAGCTGCGACAGTCCTAGTCTGTGTACTGACAGAGCATAATAATTAATAGCGTCCCCTTTCATTATGAAAAGCGTTCCCTTTCAAAGATAAATTACAATATCACACTAGTTACAGAGCTCATACTTGAAGTTAAATAGTGCCACCTGCCGGAGGAAGAAATAGTACAAGAATAACCTCGTGCTCTCAGTAAATTGAATGGTTGACTAAAAAGGTTGCCTGGGTATTTTCTATCAGATAGAATATGCTGAGTTTATAAATAACAAATTTCATTTTATGATAATCATATTTAAAACATAAAATAGTGTAATATGAAGCAATTTTGGAATATACTGTTAAATATTATTAAAAATACAGAAAAAATAAAAGCTGTTCTTGAATTAATAGATGACTACCTTTGTTATATTTTACGTTAATCAAAAACCATAGAGAAAAATAAGCATATCTGCACTGTATTAAGACTATTATATTATATATTAAAAACTATTAAATAATTTAATAAAATATAGTTTCGTTTATTTAGAAGCAGAAAATCTGAAATATTGGTATAATAAACCATAACTTTTTAATACTTTAACTGAAAAAAATTTTGATTTTTCAGTAACTTAAAATTACCTTAATGATTATCCTTTAGGTTTACCATTTTAAAGAACAACTAAACTTACTAAAAATTTATTTAACCTCATGAAATAAATGTTTGAATCTCATTCATTCATTCAATGAACATTTATTGAGACTTAGTCTTAGCAAACATATGTGAGGCACTGAGGGAAAGAGAAAATATGACTTGTATTTTACCTCAAATTAATAGGTTATCAACTACTTCACTGAAGTCCTCCTACCTCATCTTTTAAAAACACGCATTACCTTAAAAAGATAGAATTTGTGGTTGCTGTGCTGTCCAAGTTTATCTTGTAATCTCTGTATTAAAAGTTTCACTTGGTCTGATCGTGAAGCTGTGATTAGAGGTTCTGCTTTCTGTATCTCTTCTACTAAGGCATTGACATCAGTACTGAAATCCATACAAAAAACGAATTTTTGCTATGCCAACAATTGCATGTACTTTTACTACATCAAGAATTACATTGTGTTATGAAGCACAACATTTATTCAATGGCGAGAACACCGTCATCTTTCCCAAAAGATTTCTGGGAAATAAAAATCACTCAAATCAATAAACAGCATTGTGGCATGGATGAAAGCAGCTCCGGTTCCCCAAAAGGCCTTTTCATTAACTAAGACTTCCCCTGTGGAAGGTGTGTGAAGATTCTGATTTGTTTACTTAAAAAGGCCAAGTACAGAGGTTCTGAAAATGAGCTTTTTCTCTTTGTTTTTTTGCTATTTTTAATTTTAAATTAACATGTATTGAATGTTCCTGGTATGACTATTCTTTCCACCTTACAATATGTTCTCTCACTTAATGCTGTACCAACCCTAGTAATGCTTTCATCATAACTATTTGAGTGATGAGGAAACTGAGGTTAGAAAGGTTAGGTTTTAAATATTTTCAGAGAAAAAGTAAGTATCTAACCAAAGATAAATATTCAAAGAATGAGGACAATGATGGTTAATATTTCTTTTGAGCTATACTATGATTTCCCTGAAAGAAACCTGGTCTGAAACATACAGATTCTAGGTTTCCCCTAGAATTCAAATTACCTACAGCAATTCTGATAATTTTGGCTAGTCCGAAAGAATCTTAGTTCAAGAGAAACATTAATGTCTATACACCTCAAAACATCCAAAATAGAAGCAAGAAGATAATCACAATGAAAGATCGCTTATTTCTCTGGGCCACAACCATACAGCACATATCATGGTATTTTTGTTCTATTTTTAGTTTTTTCCCATTCAGAATGTCTCCACCTTATCTGAATATGGACTCCTGCAGGTGTAGTCACTAATCTGACTCTGCCTGTTGAAGTGGAGTTTTGCATAAGATTGCCTAAAGGGAACGAATTCCCCTGGCAACGTGATCTCCTAAGTCTTTCCTCTGGCACGCAACAAGCCTGAGAGACGATGATCGGATCACCCCAGCTCTGCCCCCTGATGGTTAATGAGGAGGATCACCGGCCCTATGAGATATTATTTACTATGAAATTAACAGGTTCTGGAATATTCTTAAAACGCAAAAACAAGTACTCCTCAAAAGTATTAAGGTCACGGGAAATAAGGAAAGTGAGAAACTGTCACCCCATGAGGAGTCTAAGGAGACCTGCCAACTGAGTGTAATGTGGTGTCCTGGGGGGACTTTGGAGGAGAAAAAAAAAGAGAATTAGGCAAAAACCAAGGAAAACTATATAAAATACAGTCTTTAGTTAATAATAATGTATCAATTTTGGCTCATTAAATATGACAAATGTACCATCATAATCTAAATTTAATAATAGGGGATACTGGGTATGGAGTATGTGAGAGCTCTGTTTTCACAACTTTTCTAAAAGTGTTCTAAACAGAAAGATATATATATATTTTAAATTGTCTATTTGGAAAGGGCAGACTGCTGATCCTTTTTCCTCTTGCTCCTCACTCAGCAAGCACCCAAGTAGAACTCACGGAAACAATCAGGAAATAATAAATACTCCACAGTACAATATTCTAAGCAATTTATTGTCTGAGTTTATGTGGCTCATGTATACATCAGCCTACATCAGAGTTTTCCAATAAAAAATTTGCATATGAAACACATGTTGCATGGTATAGCTAGCTTACCTGGAACCAAGATCAAGCAAATCTATGGATTTGGTCTTTAATTCTCCATTTTTTTCATATTCCAACATAATTCCTATAAAAAAATAAACATGTTATAAAACACCTACGATGACAACCTAGGTCAACAGTTAATCTACTTTGACATAATTTTTTTCATTTTTATTAGTTAATTTTTCAACATAAAACATGCAGTGTTGTGTGGTTCTAAAATAGATTATATACACTCACTTTTTCCTGATTCTTCCTCTAACTACAACTAAGTATCTTTGAAATTATTCAACAGGCAATGCTAAAATACTTGAAGTTTGAAGAGAAAATGGTACACTGGCTAGAAGCCTCAGAACTTGAGGAACGACAACGTGGCACATTCCCTGGGTTTTATGCCCCACACACCCCCACCTGGGGACCATAGTGCCTGCTGCCTGGAACGACCAAAAAGCATAGACATCAAAAGTCAAACAATAACAACAACAAAGCTTCCTCCCTGTGGCCAAGGGACCAGTAAAAGAGAAGTCAAACAAGGAACTAATGGGGGCCTGTGGGTAAGTTGCAGAATTTCCAGAATCTCAGCAGAGCCTTAGTTCATTTACATATCAATAGGTGTTTACCACTGGCCTCCTGTAGATCTGGGGCAAGGGGTGGCCCAGGAACGGCTGTTCTCTCCCCACCTCTCCATTCCTGGTATGTAATTGGTCTGGTGTCTTGCCAGTCACCAAGGACTAGCCAATGGAGTTCCTCCCGGAAGGGGCAGGAAAGAAGTAGAGAGCGCCCCATTATGGTATAGCATGAGAAGTGGCTGGTGGAGATGGTTGTGCCGGGCCTGCCTAGTGAATAAAAAAGCCTTTCTCCTGACCTACTCTTCCTCTTGACATTTCGGTTTCACAGGTTTCATTGGGGATTCACCCTGGACCAGAAATACCCTTCTCCCTGGAGCAAGTCTGCTCCTACTGCGGCCCCTAAAGGGAGTGCAATCCACTAGTGGAGGCCCTGGGCTGGCCCAGGCCCCACTGCAAAGCTGGATCTCAAGAGCAGCTGTCTGATCTGTCTGCAGCAGGCCCAGCAACAAAGCCCCAGAGAAGCTGGGGTCCCAGTGGGACATTTAATCTGTGTACGGAGAAGTCCTAAGATGTCCCAGACCTCACTCCACAATGAGGCCATGGCTGGCCAGTCTCATTACCCTGCAAAAGAGGCGGCAATGAAGTCTTGGGATGTCCCAGATCCCAGTCCACAACCAGGCACCAAAGCAGTGTCTCCTGCCTTTTAACCAGTGACATAACCAGGCCCAGAGCCTTGTCCCCCACCACCAAAAGGTCACCCTGTGAGAGCAGGCATACTAGGGTACCTTCTGCCCCTCAGGTGGCATGAGCAGGGATTAAGCAGGAGCCTTAACAGCACTGGGAAAACAAAGCAGACCCGGCTAACATTGAAAGGGCTAAGAAAACTACACTGCTCTGAACCTAACGGTCACAAAAGTAGACCAGAACCTATATATATTAAATCTAAATATGGTGACAGCCTGCCAAAGTAGATTTAGACAGGATCAAGAGTCTCCTAACATAATAACCAAAATATCCAGGATACAATAAGCAGGAAGGATGATCAATAAACTCCAGTATCCAGGATACAATAAGAAGTTACCAAGAACCAGAGAAAGATAATCAGCAAACACCAACATGCAGATGAATCAGTTGCTGGAATTACCTGAAAGGATTTCAGAAGAGGTGTCATAAAAATGCTTCAGCAGTGATTTACAAGTTCACTTGAAACAAATGAAAACAATGAAAATTTTTAGAAAAATGGAAGTTATTAAAGCAAACCAAATGGGAACTGTTGAACTAAAAAGTCCAATAACCAAAATGTTGAGTAGGCTCAGTAGTGGAATGGAGACGAAAAAAGATACAATCAACCAACTTGAAGACAGATCAATAAAATATATTCAATTTGAACCACAAAGAAATAATAGATTTAAACAAAAACTGAACAGAGCCTCTCAGCCACTTTATTGTACTACCTATATGAATATGGACCAGTGGATCTCCTACGTTTTGGTCTTAGAACCACTTTACACTCTAACTTATTGAGGATACCAAAGAGTTTGTGTTTCTGTAATATTTTCCATATGAAAATGGAGAAATTTTAAGAAGAGCAGGACTATTTTACACTTTTGCAGATCTCTCTAATATCTGGCTTAGAAAGAGCTGGATCCTCATCTCCACTTCTGCATCTGCATTCAAGTTGTTGCTGTATGTTGCTGTGGAGGAAGTATAAGAAAAAAAATCTGGCCCTTTGCACATCTATAGTCAGAAAATGAAGGAATATTTTAATTGCCTTTTCAGATAATAATGGATAATCTTTTCTTATAAGACTACACTAAAACTTAAGAAGTGGTAGGTTCATAAAGATTCGTTGTGATACAGAATCTGAAACCACATCTATTAACCCTTTGTACTCTGTTACATTAAAATCCATTTGTCTTATCTCCCACTTTCAAAACGATACTTTATCCACGTGTGATTTATGACATCATATACCAGACATCTGACAATATTAGCTTACTGAGTTACACACATCTTCTAAATTTTATCATATTTCATCAAACAATGCCCTCCCCCAAAATCACAATTGTTAATAGCACTTCCCATAGCTATCAGCAGAAACTCCTTTGGTAAGCTATCAAGTTCATTGTGGTAGATACAAGTCTTCTGAAATTCTACTTTTTTCTTGAAAGCTCAAATTTGATCACTGGGCAAGAAACACTGACAGTTTTGCTTGAAAATTTTCTGCTTTGTTCAGTTTCAAGAAAACATCCTACCAAATGTCCAAGTCTAAAAACCATGTTTATTTTTCAGTGAGTCTTGCAAGAAAAAATGGTGTTCCATGAAAAATATGGCTGGTTCTTCTCTCAGCTTAAACAGCTGCACATGTGTTTTCCTCAAGACAACACTCACACATCACTGCAGCAGCTTGAGTACTTCTTTTTCCTCACCAAGAATACACCTACTCCTTTACCTAATTAATAAGTTCTGCTTCATCATGGACTTCTCAAGTGAAACTGAAACTGAGGGGATTTTTCCTATTGCAAGTGTGTGTTACTAAGGAATACAATGAACATTACTGGAGTTGGTGTCACTACTTTAATTTGTAGTAAGGTGCCAGCAGTTTCGATGCCTACTGCATTTGCAACATTAGTGCCAATGTCAATACCCAGGGAAAAAAGCAAATGATATCTTATGGTCATTATGAAAAGATACTTGACCTTGAGGTCCCACTAAAAGTGTTCAAGGTCCTCCCCCAAGAGGTCCCCGGACAATTGAAGGATTACTGTATAGGCTATAATTTAATTTTAGAACAGAAAAATCATTCCAAATTCTTTTTATGACACACACAAAAAAACTGCTCAGAACACCACAACACAGCAGGCAAGCAAGTCAGATTCTAACTGTAACTGTAAGAGGCTAGTTGGGCACAGTTGTGTTTTGTTTTTCTTCCCAAAGAAGTAATTCTTTTATATCAAAGACTTGAAACCAAACTCTGGTTTAAGAAGCAAATTCACAAAGAATAAAGAAAGGCTCATGGAGAGCTAACCATGGGAAATACTGTTTTACTTTCCATAGAGTGAAAAAAGGCTTCTTGTGCCATATCAAACTTCTCAGCAAAACATGGATATTATAACACTGTTAAAGGTTTTTATTGAAGTATAGTTGAAATACAATATTATACTAGTTTCAGGTATACAATATAGTGATTTGACAATTATGTAAATTATGAAATGCTCACCATGATAACTGTTGTTTACCATCTGTCACCATACAAAGTTATTATAAAATGATGACCATATTCCCTCTGTGATCCTTTTCATGCCCATGATTTATATATTTTATAAAACCTATTGATATGTTAGGCATTCCAGAAAGGATTTAAGGGGACTTAGAAAGATAAATAGAATACAAAAGCTAAGATTGGAAGTAGATAAGACATGGATATATTGACAAGGAAAGATGAAATTAAAGAAAAGATCACATTTATAATTGCATTGAATACCTAAATATAAAATTAACAAGGAATGTGCAAGACCTAGCTGCAATATTAGCTATAAAAGAAAATCATGGTAAATGGAGAGACACATTACTAGATGAGAAAGCTCAATATTGTGAAAATGTCAAGTAATTTGTGGAGTTAAGGTGATTATAATGATTTTATTTCTTAGAATTTGAAAACTTACCAAACATTATAACAAACTATAAAACATTAAAGTGTGGTTCGGATACAAAATTAGATCAGTATTATAGAATCACCTACATTTGGGAATTTGAAACTAAGTGAAGGTAACATTTCAAATTAATGGGGAAAGTTTGGATGATTCAATAAATAATGATGTATTAATCAGTTGGATTTTGGAAAAGTCAATAAAATTGGATTTATACCACACAATGTACTATATATATGGGCTGATCAGAGATTTTAGTATTAAAATAAAATATAAAATGGTCTAAATAATAGAACATATTTCTATCTTAATGTCTGTAATTGGCTTTTAAGCTTGATGTGAAACTCAGCTGCTAAAAAAGAAAGAATTGACTAATTTGCCTGAAATGAATTTTAAGCTTCTACATAGTAAAAGATACCACAATATTAAAGACAAATGATGAACAGCCAAAGAAGTTCAACTACAAATACAAAGCTTAAAGTAAAAGAACTCTAAAAATAATTTTTTTTTAAATGTACAAAAGCCATGAAGGGTCAGTTTGCAAACAAAGAAATTCAATGACCACTAAACAGACCAAAAGAGGATGCTCCTAACTTCATTTATAAGAAACACAAAATAACAGATATAATTTTTACCCACCATATTAGCAAAGATTACAAACACTGATAATATTCAGTATTAGTAAGGTTGAGGAAACAACCATTCTCACTCACTAACTGTGGACAAGTTAATGGGCTTCTTGCAAGGCGATATCACACCTTCAATGGGTTGAGGGTGATATTAGTTACTCTTTCATGTATTTTTCAAAATTTGGCTATAAACAAATATTACTTTTATAATTTAAAAAGTAGGAGAAAAAATAAGAACATGAAAAAAAGCGGGGGAAAGATAGGGATCAACATTATTAGAATATAAACTCTTGAAGATCTGATCCCCAAAAGATTATCTGAAAACTCAGGTAAGGCATATATATTTATATATACTTTGAACTGTACAAAGTGCTTATCAATCATAAATCCATTCATTTACTCAACAAATATGTGAGTGTCTATGCACCAGGCTCTATTCTAGGTGCTAAAGATACCACATTAAACAAAAGAGACAAAAGTCCCTGCTCTCATGAAGCTTTTATTCTAGTGGGGGAGACTAAGCAAAGTAAATAAGTAAAATTATGGTATGTTGAATTGAGATGGTGCTAAGAAAAGACAAAGCTAGTAAGGGGACTGTGAACTATCTTAAGACGTTGGAAATTCTAGAAATACTAGAATGGAAGGTTTTGCTTTATTCACTTTACTTACTTTTGAGGAAAGAGCTAAAGAATGTGACAGCATCAGCTATGCAGATGCGGAGAAGATATTCTAGGCAAAAAGAACTACAGAGACTCTGAGTTGGGGCCCAGCCCATTTGGGGAACATCAAGAAGAGTGGTGTTGCTAAAGGGGAAAGCAGGGTGAACACAGAGCAAAAGGGGGTGACAATCCTGTGGGGCCTTGGGGATCATGGCCCTTCTACTTGAAGTGAAATAAAAAGCCATTGGAGAGCTCGAGCAGAAGAGTAATAAGATCAGATTTATATTTTAACAGAGTCACCCTGCTGCTGTGTTAGAAATAGACTGAGGTGGGGCATGGTGGAACCTCTAGCAATAAAGACACAAGAGCCATCATTACAGGGAGAAGTTGTTGGATTCCATATATATCTGGAAGGTGAGCTGGCAGGTTCGTTACTGGACCAAATGTGGAGGGTGCAAGAAAGAAGAAAAGAATGAATGAATGTGCAAGAGTATACAAGAGAGGAGAAAAGGGTGAGGGCAAGGTTTTGATGTGGGCAAATGGAGGAACAGAGCTGCCTCTGACTGAGATAAGGGAGACCATAGAGGCCCTATGTGAGATGCCCATCGATCATCTGAATGAAGAACCCGATTGGCAGTTCAGTACTCAGGGCTACTCAGCATGGTTTTAAGCCTTGAGAATAGATGAAATGGCCCAACAAATGAGTATAGATAGAGAAGTCCAAGGATGGAGCTCTGGGACACTCCAACATTAAGATAAAGAAGTGGAGAAGCAAACAAGAAGGAGGGACAATGGGGCAGCAGTGAAAACAGGGTGTTGGTCCTGTAGACCAGAGGACAGAATAACCCAATGGGCCAAATGCTGTTGTCACATCAAGAAAGGCAAGGACTGGGACTTGGCTAATGGGTTTAGCAATGTTGACTCACTGGGGATCCTGAAAAGGGCAGTTCCAGTGGAGAAGTGGGGGTGAATACACAATAGGAGTGAGTTCAAGACTGAAGGAGAAGAAAAAATCGGGACAACATTCTCCCAAGGAGATGTACTCTGAAGGGAATAAGATTAGTGAGAAGTAGCCGGAGGGGTCAGTAGCCCCATGATTTGGGTGCTGTTATCACCCTCTGACTGACAGCTTGACAGATCAAAACAAATTGCCCAAGTTCCAAAATTTTTATTTGGTGAGATCAGTTATTATGATCCCAGAGTTCATGTTCTTAATCTACACTCCGCAGTGAAGGATGAAAGCAAGACATCCATTTATCAATCTATTCCTGGGAACCAGTGCCAGCCCACATGCAAGCACAGCCAAGTAAAGCTATGGACAACTTAAAGAGACCAAGCTGGAATCTTGGTTAACTCACGATGACCTCTCACATCTAGGGCGTTTCCATGTTTCATTTTGTTCGTGTACAACTTGATGAATTTTGACATTCAGGCAACCATCACCCAGATCAAGATATCAAACCTCACGATTTTTTTCCCCCTCTCACCTATTTCACTCTATGTTATTTTAATTGGAGTTCTAAGAAGGAGAAAATGAGTGTTTTTACTACAAATGTCAACTTCCCATAGGGGAAAGTTGCTGTCCAAGCCCAGTCTTGCCAGGAGGCCCAAATTTTTCAGTGGGCTAGAATATTTGGTCATCTACTGCTTTGTGACAAGTTTTTTGTAGACTCTAATTTTATATTCTTCTTGTTTTTAAAGTGAGTTCTGAATTAGAATCCAAGTGTTCTGCTACTATTTCTGTCCCTAACAAGCTGGGTGACATGTAGACATCACTTACTCTCTAAAGGCGACCATGTCCTCGCCTTCGAAACAAGAGAACTAGGCAAGTTTATCCTACTTTAAAACTATAGCATTTTGTGGGCTTGTTTCAAAATTCCTTAACTCCTTGGAATGAAGGACTGTGCCCTTCTTTAAAGCCCGGTGGCCTGGGGCACAGAGCGCCTGCGCATAAGCCCTCAAAAATGCGACTATAAAGTGGTATGTACCGCCTGGAATATAGTCACTAATATAATAGGCTTTGTTGAGTATGCATTTTTCTTTTCATATTCAACACACCTTGACTTGATCACCCTGGGACGTTTAAAATAAAAAGTAATGTGGTCCTTGTGTCTTCCTTTCCAGAAACCAATATCCCAGGACAGCACCAATCGCTTCTCTCCCTCCCCATCCGCCCCATTCTTAACTAACCGGAAAGCACTGTAACTCCGCAGTTTAAAAGTTTAGAGACTTTATGGAAGAGTCTCTTAAAAGTCTCTAGGAACAGGGGCCAGCATCTGAAGGAGCAAAGGGCCGTGCTGGGAAGCGCTCCTTCCTGTTCTACCTGGATCAGCGCCTCGGGGACCCCGCCATCCCCTCCGCCGCCCCAGACCCTCCCAGTGCCTGAGTCCCGGGCCCCAAGTGAGGGCGAGGGGCCCGGCCGGTACCTGGCGGGTAATACCGGAGCAGTAGGCTCTTGAGCTTCATGTTCCGGCGCCGGGAGCCCCAGTCCGCGGGCTTCGTCGCCATGGAGACGGCCAAACAGCGGCGGGGCCTCGGCGCGCATGCGCGGGCGCCTCCCCAGCCTCCGCAGCCTCCGCCTCTGAGCTGCGAGCGCGGGCTTCCCGGGCACAGCCTGCGACGCGGGCGACCGGGCACCGGCGGAGGGTCCCGGGCCCGGGGAGGCGCGGGAGGGGAGCGCGCCCTGCCCCCGCCGCCCCCCGCCTCGGCCTCGGGGCTCCGGGGGGCGGAAGGCGCTTCCAGGGGGCGGCTCCCGGTCGCGCTGCCAGGCACCCTCGGTACCTGGGGTGGGCAGGGATGAGGGCCCCACATGTCCTCAGTAAGGCTGACCTCACAAGGGACGAGGCGCGCACTTTAGCCCATTGGGTTCCCAGTAAGGAGGGATGGAAGAAAAATCCCGCTCAGCGTGACCATTCACGGGCCCTTTTCATGCCCTACTCCTGTACCCACAAAAGAAAAATGGCCTCAGTGTAAGCCTGCCTTTCCGAATGCCCTGCCACACACTGCCAGAAGTGGTTTATACACCTACACTCAGAGTCTAACAAAGGTATGAGTTATGGACCATTTATCACCACCCTCATCTCAGGGATGAGACCCCTAAAAATTAGAACTACAAGGTGGCAGTCTAGTGAGTGGAGGCAGGATGGGAAGGCAGGGGTGTCGGAAGCCTATTCACCTAGCACCTGTGTTTAAGGTTTTTCAGGCCCTTTGGTCTGTTGTATTTCTTGCCAGCACTGATTCTTCACCTGTTTGAATGTATATTTGACTTATTTTAGAACTCAAGATGAAGTCACACTTGTCAATCAAAATGGATTCAAGGGACATTGCTGAGACAGGGCCAAACACATCCTTACTCCAGTGCAAACTTGAACTTTAAACTGCTAAACCACAACATCTCAAGAACAAAATTGACTGCATTCTGCTGACTGCAACCTTGGAATCTTTCAAAATACCAGCTGCAATCCCCACTTAATAAGCACCCTGACCTCTGGCAAGCACCAATTATAATTTTTGATGAACAATTGATGTGATTTTCCTTAACCTGTGGTTTTTACCTTTACAAGCCTCCTCCATTTCGTCATTTAATGGAACACAATTCAAGTGCATCTTGAATCTGTTATCTCCCAAGCTGCATTCCTAACAAACCCTGAATAAAACTTTGTTTAACCTGCCCAGTATCTTTGCTCCATTTCTTGGGCAACATTTCTCAGCGTAGTGAGCAGGATCCAGAGCAAGTACCCTGGACCCTGGCACCACAAGGACAGATGCAAGATACACCCAAGAAACCACGGCTCTCAGATGTTTCCACCTGTGAGCTCCAGAGTTTGGGCGGTAAATCCTCCTGGGTCTGAACATCCCTGACTTTGGTTGAGATACAGACCAGACTGAGTCATTTATTTAGGGTTTTCTGGTTATAGTCATCTCTGTCCTCTTCCATTTTGGAAGGATTCTGCCTCTACCCACAGGTAGGAGGAGGTTCAGGTTTAAGGTTTTTCTGTCTCTGTCATTTAAAAAGAGGTTCAAGTTTGAAGACAGACAATGGGCTCATCTTGTTCTGAGAAAAAATAATGGAGAAATGCCTCCATCAAGGACACCAGCTGGTTTTATGTTTTCATACCTATGGACCATCCCCCTGTAAATGTTTAACATAATGAATCCATGTCATCCGGGATGATATAAGACTACATTAGCCAAAACAAGGAATTTTTGAGATCCCCAAATTGGTTTATTTGCATGCACAATCAGAAAGAGGATATGAGACCAAACAAAATGAAAGGCAAGCTTATTTTAATTGGTACCTAGAGGCCTCTGAATGCAATGCTGACAAAATTGCTTCCCTCCAGGTTGTTAATCAAAAACTTCCTGAGACTAGCTTTGAAAAACTCAGACTTCTGAACTTGCTGTGGCAGATTTGGTCTTCCCCTTTCCCTCTCCTGCTCACCACCTCTAAATCCTTATTTTTGTCCCTTAAAACTACAAAAGCAGAAATATGGCTATTTTTATCAATGTCCAAACCTTCCCTATTCCTCTCAAAATGCTTATAGATATTATAAAAGATCAGGATATTGAAATGGAATTGTCCTATACTTAAGGAAGAAAATTTTAAATAGCAATTACCACAAAACTCTTAAAAAACAAAACAAAACTTGCCTTATTTCTCTTGAAGCCGTAAATCTTATCATGTCTTTGAAATATAAATATAGCCCACTATGGCCTGAAACTTGTGGGGGTAGGGAGGGAGAAAAAGGCCTTTTTGAAAACACAAACTCCTGAGAGGGCTCTTATGCCCAGACTCTATTACCTCTGATAATAGACAAATATGCCCCCAAACTCCTTGCTTGAAAAATTGGACACATTCTTTGCAGCTTTGTTATATAAATATTCTACCCCCATTTTTTCTACGACTTAAGAGTCATTTTTTAAAATGCAAACTTTAGGGAAAAGTTTCTCATCAAAAGGAAACAAAAAGGGAAGAGAGTAAGAGAAGGAATATTTGAAAATTAGGCCTAAAATGTCCTTTCCACAAATATTAATAAAAACATAAGCTGTAAAAAAAAAACATGAGCTGTAAAGTCTTTGTCTATGTGTTTGTATGTGTCCATGTTGTGTGAGATATTTTTCTATCACTGGATAATATTACTAAATAATTTGTAAGAGAGCTCTATTTAATTGGCTTAAAGAAAATTAAGTGCTTATTTAAATTTAGTATTCATAAAAATTCTCAAAAATAAAATGAAAACAATCCAAATAAATTTCAGGTTCACATGATCTGGGAATATATTAAGTATTAAAAGTAATTTAAAGTTGTTGATTTAATTAAAATGGACATTCTTGAATGTTATCAGCATTAAAATTAAAACTTTTATTCTCCTTGGGTTTATTTAAAGTCAAATGAATTGATGTTATTCTGTTATAAAATGTTTTTCAAAGATAAAAAAAATAGCTTAGAAAAATGACTGATATCTCATGAGGTTACTATGGGTAATCTAAAAATAATTTATATGAACAAGTAATTCAAATAAATGTAAATAAGATAAAAAGGTTTATGGTAAACTCTTGACATAGTTTCCCCAAATCTTTTTGATAACCCGAAACTTTAAAATTTTGCTAAATTAGGTTAAATTATAAGTTAAATTCATCAAATATCTAAACCATTTCCAAAGTAAGATAAAATAATGAAACATTAAGTGTTGAACATAGGTTCACCTACTTTAGGAGTTTTAATTTTCACAGAGAGACAAGGGATATTTGGGTATGTTAATAAACATGTTTATGCCACATTAAGAAATATCCATTAGGAGGAAAATGCACTTCTAAAATTTTTTTTAAATGTATTTATCAGTTTGCTAATCTACAGGATGCTAATACACGATAGGCAGTTCACAACTGCCTGTTTCCTAGCTTTGGCTGAAAAGCAAAAGATTACAAATAGTTAGAAATTTAGAAGATGAACTGAGATGAGAAGGACATGCCCACTCATCTGCTAACTTTGGGGCTGGCAGACCAGGGGGGGAACAGCATAATAAGGTGGAGGCCTTAATGTGTCATTTTGCACTTGTGGCAAAGCCTGATTAGGGTGATAAGAGACAGAACCAAGAATAGAGGATGTTACGGTGACTGATGAGAAAAATGAATTAAGGTTTTTAAGGGTTAAGGAAAGTAGAATGTGTGTTATTAAAAAAAGAAGGTATGAAAAATAGAGGTACATTTTTGTTGAAGGAGAAAAAAGTAATTTTGTCCTAAAATAAAATGATTGTTCCAGAATAAGCCTCCTCCATTTTATAATCTGGTGGAACACGACTCAAGTGCACCTTGCACCTGTATTCCCAGGGCTGCGCTCCTAACAAACCCTGAATAAAACCATCTCGTTTAACCTGACATCTTTGCCTCACTACTTGCTCACACTTGCCAAGGTGAATTTCCATTAGGAAGACCATTGACAGGAAGAGTCAGCTAGCCAGACTGTCAATTTTCTGTAAGAAATTTGGCCTAAGTCCCTAAATCGGACTTTCTCAAACCTCAGCAATTCCCGTGTTATCTTCACAACTGTGGGCCGCATCTCTTGATCACTTCCAGGCCTCCACACCTAAGAGTGTTCTTCAAGTTCTTATAATTTATCTAAATTGACTCACTTGTTTTATGTCATGTTTTAAAATGTGATCTAAAGGAATATTTTTATTAACACTGTAAGTTAAATTTTCCTATCATTTTCAACAGAGAGCCGCAAGCATCTATAAAAATAAATGAAATTTTTGAAAATGCTATTAGATTACTCAATTCCACTGCCTGCCAAAGACTGCAAAACAAGGACCTTCCCTTGCCTTTTAAAAAATAAACGAGCCAGCATTAGAAATTTTCAAGACAGACTAGTCCCCAACTGAACCTTTTTACTTCATGTACTCAGAAGATTGGAGGTGTCATTGAAGTGGGAAAGCCTTTGTTTCTAAGTGATACAAGTAAACCTACCTAGTGGGCAGCCCATAAAAATCATCGCATCCTCCAGCAGTAAGCATCCCACACTTGGAAAAGTGGAAACCAGATGAAACCTAAGATCTCTTCCAGCTCAAACTTTCCACCTAAATATTAAGACTCTGAAAAGGGTCTAAGTAGGGAGGGGCAAAGGGTTTATCTGCAGAAACAAGGTAGTCTTTAGTAGATTTTGTTCACCTGTGTTATTGCATATGCTCATGCCGTTTAAACTGAAGCCTTAGCCTTTGGAAAAATAACTTTACAGTGGAGAATACAGTAGATACCACTTAACCATGTGATCAAAGTTAACATCACTGATATTGGGACAGAATGACATCCATATCCCCTGTTACTGGAAAGGACTCGGTGATTCCGGCCCACGAGGCATTCATTACCTGTCTCCAGTCATAAGAAAACATTAGGGCAACCCAAATTGAAGATAACTGTCAAAGTCAAGAAAGAAAAAGACTTGAAAAACTACTGCTGATTAAAGGACACTAAAGAGAACAACTAAATGCGCTGAGTGATCTCAGATCCTGGCCCAGAAAAGAAAAGTAGCTATAAAAGACATAATTGGGACAACTCATTAAAATTGGAATAGGGATTGTGGTTTAGATGATCTTATATTAATTTATGTCCTATTAAGTTTCCTGATTTGGGTCATTGTACCGTGGCTGTGTAACAGAACACCCCCATCCTTGGGAAACACACTGATTTATTTAGGGGTAAAGGGGTATTGTACCTGCAATCAACTCTCAAATGATTTTGAAAACAATTTTATGTAAGTATAGATGTGTGTATTTGGATAGATAAGTGGATAAGAAATGATCGAGTCAGTGAGCAAAATGTTGAATCTAGCAAAGGGTTCCTTTTGAGGAGTTCCTAGTATTACTACAACCTCACCATACATACGAAATTATTACGAAATAAAAAATGGCCTCACCTTCATTTCCCACAGTCCAAGCCAGGCTTAAGAATATTCTAGGATATAATGACAATCACAGAACTATCTGACTCCACTTTTGTTTTTTTAAGTGAGCTCCAAGTTCAAGTTCACTTCCTGCATCACCCCCAATTGCACCTCCATGTTCCTCTAGTGATGGGACCGAGAGCCTACAGCATCACTACCTACCCTTCACCTCTCCCTCCATTTCCAGGAGCTCCTGTCCCTGCTAAGTGGCCCTTTTATCCCTGTTCCAGATGGAAGATTTTATCTATGTCCTTGAACCAAACTTTTAAGGGTTATCCTTTTGCTTCTTAAAAAAAGCAGCTCTGCAGCTTTTGACATCTGACCCCGGGCTCAAGGAGCTTAAGCCAAGTTCTCCCACATATCCAGAACTTTCTAAACACCTCCCCATCATATCCAGAGCTCCCATTGCCAACTCTGGGACACAGGCCCTTGGTGCTAAGGTCCAGTCTTCTCACAGCCCGTTCATACCAGTGGTCAGAGGCCCTCACCTCCATCTTTGCTTGAGAGTCATTTATCTGGATCTCCAAATACCCTGACTGTCTATTCAGTTTCCAAAGTTCTTCTCACTGTTTCTCCCAAGGACCTAAGCCCTCCCTGCCGACAGGACTCCTAATGTTCTGACCTGACAGCCCTGAATCCTTGTCAAAAGTACCCAATATAACTCCCCTTGACCCCTTTCTAGGAAAGTACAGGATTGTGTGCAAATGAAACAGATTTCTCTTTTGGCCTAGACTTAGGTTGGGGTGAAAGCCTTGCTTAATTTACTCTGCATTTACTCATTCCCAGCAAATGACTGTTGCATTCAAATCACCCCAGTCCAGAACCATCAATTATGAATGATGTACAGACATCTGCAAAAACAAAACTCCCACATTGCCCAGGGGATGGGTGCTCATCCTATGTCTGGCTGACTTGGTATGACTTCCTCACAGGGCCACTGTAGAGTCCATCCTAAAAGTTGTAATACTTTTAATCAATTCACAGTATTCTGTGTTGACTTGCCCACTGATTCATGAGATCAATCATTGTCATTCACTATGAATCTACACATATAAATGTAATATTTGACTCTGGGTTTTTTTCCTGCTGAGACCTGCCTTAAACAATCAGAAACTAAAAAATTAGTAGCATTAATTTTATTCCCCCAAACCTATTCTGTCTGCGGCATTGAAGCCACTGTGTTCCGTTCTCACAGTGCGTCCCTGGACCAGTAGCATCAGTACCAACTGGAAGCATGTTAGAAATGCAAATTCTTGTCCGTCCCCATCTCTATGGCATCAGAAATGCTGGGCGTGAGGCCCAACAATCTGTGTTTGAACAAGCTTTCCTGGTGATTCTGCTGAATGATGGACTCTGAGAACCACTGCCCTAGTGAAACACATGGCATTGGCTTGGCCGGGCCCAGTGAAACTGAGTGCCCTCTCCCTAGAATCAGGCCTTTTGGTTATTCTGAAGAGCCTTTCCTGATCATCAGGGACAATCAGCTGGTTGTTCGGCCACAGCCAAGGATGTGATGAAGACGCAGAAACCATGTGGGAAGAAACTGGAATGCTGCACCTAACTGGGCTTCCGATGCTCCCGTGCACAAGGAGAGACCAATGGATGTCAGACTGGAGGAGGGATAGGAAGGTCCCTGGGAGGAAGGCAGGAGGCAGGGGACTCTCTGCAAGTGGGAGGATGGCGAGGATGAAGGGAGGGAGGCAGGAGTTGTCCTGGGGGATCCAAAGTCAGCACTGATGGGGGGCAGCTGGGGCAGGAGGAGGGGTTCCAGCTACAGCAGGCTTGGTTCCCGTCTGACCCAGCACCTCCTGAAGAGAGCTGTAGCGTCAGGGAGAGACTGCATGACTAGTCTTTGGGGACCTCTATGGGAACAGTAGATAAAAAGGAGAGGTGCAGTTCCTCCCTGGAGAGAAAGACAATAAAGAGATGTGAGTGTTCAGTGCCAGGCAGTGGAGGTCAGCCATGCCACCCAGTTAGCAGTGGCCCCTCCCTGGCAGGGGCCCAAGAAGGGGGGCTGCATCAGTGAGGGGCACACTGATGACACGTCACAGTCTACCTTCTTCCCATGTCTGCCTCCAGAGTCATGCCTGACTCACAAAGAATCTGATCTTCCCTGAGACCAGAGAACTAGTGGGACCAGGAACCACTAGTTGAATCGTCTGGTAAGTATGTGCTGAGGACCTACACGTGCCGGGTATGTTCCAGGCACAGGGTATCTAATTCTGACAAAATATTTCAGGGAAATCATCCATAGAGTGTGACTTCAGGTGGACTTGAAACTCTCATGTTTATGGAGAGGGGGCATGTCTCTAGGTGTGACCACATTTACATTCCCTGATTTACTACTGGGACATGCAGATCACACTAGCAGGGCTAAGCAAGAGGTTTGCCACTTGTAATTCTTTAGAACAGAGTACCTGACTTAAAGTCTGACTTGACCATCTCCCAGCCACGTGATCTTGGGCAAGATCCATAACCTCGATGGCTTCAGTTTCCTCATCAGGATGATAGGAGTGATCCCGGTATCCAGTTAAAAGGGCTGTTCTAAGTCTGGCTCATTCAGAAACACTCCTAGTATCAAGGGGGGTGACGATAACAATTAGCATTTATAATGTTAAGGTTTGTTTGAAATTGGGAAAAGGGTGTATTCATATTGTTACCATTTAAATTGATCGTCTAGATCAACAATTATTCTGCTAATAGCTACATGCAATTTGGAGTCCTTTGTATGATACCTGACAACAGGTGAACCCTAGTAGTTACATTAATTAGTATTGGGATAATCAGTATAACTATTAAAACCAGTTTACATTCCTTGAGGAAGAACTACCTTCTCTGTAGATCCAAACTGATCTGTGTTTTTAAAGAAATAGTCTATGAGATGAGAAGTGGGGAAAGGGTTCTACATCTTAACAAGTCCAGAGGTAGTCCAGGGAAGAATAATCAAGGTATAAAAGGACCTGAGAATATCCAGAACATGAACACGGGGACCTGAAGTTGGCATGACCCTACCTTCCTTTCCTGGAATATAGTCCTCCATTATGCTTGATGGTTGGGAAGCTGGACAATCCATTTGCAATAGAAAGAAACTGCTTGTGTGCAGGTGGAGGGCAGGGCTAAAAGCCAGATACACAGAGACAGATGTCAGCTCAATATAAAAAACTTTGTGCCAGCATATCCAGTAATGGACTAGGCTATCTCAAAAGTACTGAGCATTTCCCAGCATGGGAAGTGTTCTTGCTGAGCCAGTTTGACCAGTTCCCAGGATTTCTGTAGAACACAGCACGAAATTGGATGAGGGACAAGATTTCATAAGAGGTCCACTTTCCCCTTCAATGCCACAATTCTATGATTTTGTGCTGTGTGTTTTCACAAGACAATTAATGTGAAAAGGTGACCAGCAATGGATTGCTGGTTGGAAGACAGAAGTTCCAATCCTAACCTTCCCGTCAATGACATTTACAGGGTCCTTTGTTCTGGTAACCCTCGGTTGTGCATCTGCAAATTGTTTCCTTTTATTCCATTCAGCTATAGCAAACCAGGCTAGCACGTTCATGCTCTAGGTATTTATTCTTGTCATTCCTTCCACCTGACAAGCCTTCCACTTCATCAGTTCTGAAGTTTTACCAGGCTAGAATCACCTTCTCCACTTGCTCAATTCCATTTAATTCAACGGTATGCGGTGGGTGTGGGTTTCACATCACAGACTGAAATATCTCCACCCAGCAATTCCTGCCTCAAGCCCCGATTCCAAGTACTGCACGCGGCCACTTTCAGGTCAGGTCATGTGGCCCCGTGGCTCCTCCGGCATTTCACGTTCAGAGCTGCTCCTTTCTTTTTCTTCCTCTGATAGAATTTCTTCCAAACTCCGGAGGGATCTTACACAACAGCCACTTACTGATGGCGAACAGCCACTGACGGAGAAAAGCCCGGTATTCTCAGTCTTGGTCATCCTTCGTCCTGGGCTCCTGCTGGCTTTTATGACCTCTTCCCTGCTCATCAAGGTGTTCTGTGCCGGCTTGATGCAGTCACTTGCTGAGATGTAACTACGCTCCTACTTTAGATCCCAGCAGGACAGTCTACACGCACACCACTTCTGCACTTCCTCCTCTAGGCAGGGGACCCTGCAAGGCCTTCTGACTCTTTCCTTACTAATTTCTGTGCTCCACTAGAGAGTCCTGAGAACTTTCAAATATCAAACACCTGTTTGGCTAAGAAAAACTAGGGGGTGCTGTCTAGTCTGAGTAGGAGAGAAGTTTCCACCCAGTCTCCACCCATTTCTGTGATGCATGAAATCTCCTTTGTGAGACTTGTTGGACTCCACTATCATCTCAGGGAAGCTTGGTTTTGTTCTTTGTACTTGGATCCCAAAACTCCAAAGACATCCTCTCCTACCCTCCCACACCTAATTACAGTGAACTGTCTCCATCCTTCCTCCCTCTACCCAGAATAAAAGGTCATTTTCAAAATCCGGTGGTAGTGGTGCTGGTGGTGGGGGACTGGCTTGGAAACAGCTGGTGCCCTCTGCCTGCCGGAGACAGGCCCCTGAAAGCTTGATGAATAAGCTGACCAGCAGGAAAACACGTCCAGCGGTGCCTTAGGAGTGCCATCACTAGCACAGCCATGCCTTTGAGCGGACTGTGATCTGGGTGGGAGGAAACACACGATGTCCCTTCACCCTGCCAGGGCCTCTGAGGCCAGGGTTAGTGGGGGCGCTCCGCAGCTGGCCGGCCCAAGATTAGCATATGCCAGATCCCCCCCCCTCCACCGCACCCCACTCCTCCTCCCTGGCTGGGGCTTGGTGAGCTACCCAGACTGCCTACCGAACTCAGCAGGCCGCCACAGTCCTCCATGTGAGCCCACAGGGTTGTTGATCCTTACAGCCTTGTTCACAGAAAAGCCTCTGCCCTCTCAGCTTCCCTCTTTGGCATGTACTCCCCTGCAGTGCATCTGCTTGCAAGGTGCATTTCAACACAGCAGTGGAAGAAAAGCATGTAACACATGATTGGGTCAGACTTGCAGAGAATCAAACTTTTAATGTTGTTGATGAGTATATCCCCCTGAAGGAGGCATCATGGTTTAGAATGGACACAAATATGAATCAGAGGAGTTTGAAGTTTGAATGCCAGTTCCACCAGTTACTAGCAGAACCACATTTTGAACCTCAATTTGCCCCAGGTAGAACGGGAATAATAATAGTACCTGCCTCATGGTCTTCTGCAAATTCAATGATGTAAAGATTTGTAATGCACTCTATATCCCTTTAAATGTCCAGGCATCTAACATTTCTTAAACATTATCATACTGCAATTATTTGACTCTATTACTGAATTATCTAAGTCTGGAATACGTACATGCACAATATATCTAACCAGCTATTTAAAATAAACTATCCCTTGGAGGGATTTTTACAGTCAAGAGATGGTTATTTAGCTGCTAAATAGCCCATTGGCAGTAGGGGGCAGCAGTGCACCTATGTGACACGTGAGCAGTACCACTCTTTCCTTTCAAAGTCCTGAGCCTGGGGTCAGACAATGGAGCCCATGCAGAGAATACTCCTTCCTTCTGGCTTCCTGAAATCTGTCTTTTAAGGTCATTCCCCAGATACACCAAAAAAAGTACATACCATAGATTCTTGCATGTTTCATCTTTTTATAATTTTGTATCCATTCATGTATAATTCGTTTGTCGAGGTTTTGTAATTTGAACGTGTTCTTCTTTGCTTAGAAAGAATATTCAAACTTGTTGAACTAGATTTATTTGTTGTTTTCTATTGCACTTTAACATTCCTTATGTGTTACTGCTGTTCTTAGCCACAATCTCATGTATTTGCACATTAGTTTTCTTAGTCACAATTTCATATATTTGAAAGAAACTAAAAAATCAGTTTTTAAATATACAATAAAATAGTGGTATCTGTAGGTAACATAGCAATAAGAAATCAAAATGGGCAGCTTGAACAGCCCCACTAATAACTCCCCAGTACGCTAGCAATGGTAACAATAGCAATGATTAACAGTAACTGAATGCTTACTTTGTGCCAGGCACAGGGTTAAGTGTGTTAAACAAAGTCTTACCTGATTTAATCTTCACACAAAACCTCTGTGAGGTAAGAAGCAGAGTCCCCACCTTACAGATGATAAACCGAGGTTCTGAGAGGGTAAAATAGCTCAAACTTCCTTCCCTCTGAGTATGGCCTTTTTAAGCAGTTCTTTTTATTGAGCCGACTTTTCTGCCTGCCTTTTAGCCTTTTTTTAACGACCTAAAATTCTGTTTTCTCTTAATTTTCATTTTAGCAATGCAGCATCTCACCACGAATGAAGAATTACTTATAATACTCCTTCCCTGAGGTGAGATGGTGCCAACACAGGAGCCATGGGCCCTGCAGGACTCATTGTGACGTGGGACAAACTCTAGGGTGATGATAGCTTGGCTAGCTCTCAGGCAGGATTTTGGCTTCATGTGTGCCTATTGAACTGAATATGTGGTTGCTATAAAGTAATCTTTTGAAACAGAAAAGGAAAAAAATCAACCTGCCCTTATTTTCTTTTGTTTTCCATGGGACTATATACCAAAAAAAAAAAAAACCTAAAAAAATAAAAGTGTTTGAGACCTAGGATGCTATTATGATTGTTTTGCTTGTTGTTATCCTTTTTCCCAGAACTTAAATTCCCCTGAGTTGCCTGGCATCTCAGAATAGCACTGTTTGCCAGTAATTACCAGAAAATGTAGCTGAGCATATCTCAACTCCTCTACCATAAGCGGGATTCTAAATCTTTTCCCCCTCCCTTCTTTTTCTTTGACCTCATTGCCCCCCCACCCTTTCCTTCTCGAAGCTTCTTTGGCTTTCTCCTGTCTCTTCGATCTGTTTGGCTCTTTCTTTTCAGTCCCACAGTGCTGTCTCCAATTCAACTATGTCACGGCACTCTTTTCCCAAACCAGCTCCTCTTCAGACTTCCCAGACTTCCTTTTCTCATTTACCTCATGTTTAGTCAGCTGATAAGTCCTTTTATTTCCCAAGCTCTTACATGGCCCCTTTGGTAGATCCAGCAGGTTGGCTCGAATATCAGCCCTGTTTCATGCCCCTGGTAGGTGGGCAAGCAGCTGCTGGAGACTGCAGACGTCCTCACAGCCCACGTTCCAGGTGTGGCCTGACTACCAGCAAAGTCTGTGTGGAAGCAGATGCTATGTTGGAGGCAGAGTCTGTGTGGCACGCAGCCAGCAAGCTCAGTCATCCTCAGGGAAGCAGTGTAGTTCTTCTGCAACAGCTTTGCCAGAATTTCCACGTCTGCTCTCTAGCTTCATGGATGTTGAAAAACGGAGTGCTGGCCATCCAGAATGTCTGCAGTATTGTGGTCCCTATAGCCATCAGCTCTGCGCTGGTGTCCTGATCCCCTGCTCCCTGATCAAAGCAAAGCTGGCCGCAAATTTGGTTGACCACCTCTGCAATGTTGTTTTGGTAGATCTACCTGGAATTTCTGATCAAAATCTGTTCTTCTAGCCCTCCAATGACTTGGCAAACTTCCTTTTCCCTGTTTTATTCACTTCCATTCAAAATAATATCCCTCCCAACCAATAACTGGTAAGAAAGGTGATGGGAGGCAGCACCTTCTCCAAGATAGGAGTGTGGGAGTAACTACCTAAAATGCTTGAGTCAGTGACCATTATAGGGTGAAATACTGAGAAGCCACAGCCTGTAGGGACTTTGATTGTCTCACCTGTCCACACAAGCTCCTGGTAGATTACTAGGTGAGAACACCAAGCTGATAAGACAGACTGAGCAAGAAGGAGCAGGATCCCCAAGTACGGCCCATGGATGCAAATGATTCAAAGATAAATTCCATTAAAGGCAAGGACCTGCCACCTCACAGGTGTTTCTGGGAGACCAGTATTCTCAAGTTCATTGGGATAGATGCCTCCGGGAGAGAAATAAGATGCCGCACTCTGCCGCTGGTCCAGGGAAGAGGCAAAACGCTTGGTAGGAATGTCAGGACACTTTGAGTTGAAAGTCTCTTCTATTTATTGAATAACCTCTCAGGTAGCTAACTTTGAGTGGGACTGAGCATAAGGAGGGTTCTCAATTCATTCAGGCTGCAATGGAAACAGCTCCACCACTTGGTCCTTATGAGTCGAAGAATGCTCAGGATGATGTGTAGAGTCTATGGGGGGATTTGAAAGAAGAGTCACAGCTCAGACCCCCTAGGTTTTAAGGAAAATCATGTCCTTTTCTTAAAGGAAATCTTTTGAAATGCAGTTCTTAGTTTGCTGCGGGGCGCTGGTGGAGACTAAACACCCTACAGAAGGACCGGTTGGCCTTATAAATGAAGGTGCTTATCCTGAACTAGATGCTGTCCGGTCCATCAAACTGTAAGTCAGGGGTGACGAGCAGCACACGGTCAATAAGGTGATGCAGAATTCACAGGGTCCAAGTGGAGGAGATTCTGAAGGAATAAATCAGTTGTATGAACAAAGCTTATACCCCTTGTGTGCCTGCATTATTGCAGACATCTTTTCCTCTGCCCACACCTATGTCCACATGGGGAGCTCCCATCAGTGGACTGAAGGACAGGAATTCAAACATAGTTTAAATGTGGCTTTAAGAGCTGGAAGAGAGCTGCACAGTTATGGTCCCAGGCAGAGGTAGCCCCAAGGACAGTGGAGGATGGAAAACCATGCTAGAGACAGAACTTGGAACAAAGTCTACTTTATATGGAGCAGGAAAGATGGTCTGGTTGTGAGCAATTGCTATAATTTGGACAGTTGCTCAGGGATTTGGAAGAAAAAAATATTGTAATTTGGTGACAAGTTTGGAGAAGAGAAAAGTGGAGCGGCATCTCAGAATGAGCCACATTTTGAGAGTATTTACGTCCCAACACTAGAGTGAGGGTTCTCAGTCACCAAGAAAAAAAAAAGTGAACCCACCTTGGAGCTGTCAATCAGCTTCCAACCCACCAATGCTGCTTTTTGCTTAGTAGCTCATGAATAAAGTGGCTACAGAGGCAGGGATGAAGGCAAGGCGTGGTCCAGAGAGGATTTCTTTTTGCCAAGGCTGGCCTGCCTACAGCCACTGCTGAGAGTCCAAATGACCCACAGCAGCAAGAAGCCTGGAGTCCCATTTTTGTACGGTACCCTAAGGTCCAGGCTGACAGTGTGAGAAGGTTCATTATATTAGAACTACTCCACTATGGAAGGACAGAAAATTGCCCTAAGTGGAAAAAACAATTATGCTAGGTAAAACTATTTGTTCTCTACCTACCATGCTCCCTCCTACAGCCCAATCTGCTCATGCATTACTGTAGGCTGAACGAGTGCCCTGCATGAGTGCACACACAGAAGTCATGTTGAAACCTAAGGCCCAGTGTGATGGTAATAGGATATTGGGCCTTTGGGAGGTGATTTAGGGCATGAAGGCAGAGCCTCATGAATGAGATTAGTGCCCTTATGATCTCTTTCTTTGCCTGAGAGAGCACCCTGTCCTCTTTCCCCATGGGAGGACACAGCAAGAAGTCTATAACCCAGAAGAGAGCCCTCACCTGACCTTGTCTTCCAACCTCCAGAATGCTGAGAAATAAATTGGTGGTATTGTGTTGCATTAGCCAGTTGGTGGTATTGTGTTGCATCAGCCAAACAGACTAAGACATGCACCACCATGGTATCCAGACAATGTTGTTTCTGAATAAGGCATCGTGTCCGTGCGCAAGAAATCAGGCAAGGGTTCCTGTTCCCGCCACAACCTCACCACCTGGAAGCAAGCAGCCTGCAGACTACTCAGTTCCAGGGCTTGGGGAGAAGCAATAGTGGTTTAGATTGGGGTTGGTTGTTCTGATGTGGTTATTTGCTCTGAACCAGCAACCATCTTGGGTGTTGATTCTCCCACAGTCTGAATATATTGTTTGGGGATCCAAAGGATGGAAATGAGAGAGGCATCTCTTAACATTTCACTCAATAATTCATTCACAGAAGTTTAGTTTGTCGTCTTTTCAGTTGTGGTTCTGTTGGTTTAGAAGTCTGGGATCCCAAGGACAAAATTATTCCACTATTAGACACAAACACGCTCCCATAGCTGAGAACTGCTCTCTGGCCATTTGGGGTTCTTTGTGTCCCTAGATAAACAGACATAAAACGAGGGCTACCACATTGACTGGAGTGACTAGACTGGTTATCAAGAGAAAAATGGAGTTCCTATTAAATTAGGCAGACAAAGGGTGAATATTCCTTAAACGAAGAGATGCTATTGAGTGACCCCATAGCCTGCCTTTTCAAGTAGTAGAAGTCAGTGGAGACCATGAGCACAATACAACAAAGACCTCCTTAAGATTCATGCTTTTCAGGATTGAAAATTTGGATTGCCCCCTGCATAACGAACACCAACCTGCTGAGGGGCTGACTGACTGCAAAGGGGACAGAATTGCCGTGGAGTAAGGAAAATACAAAGAACAAATGGAATATAAAGCCTCATGATCCGCCGCAGAGATGAGCCTCAGTGTAGCTAGCGTGCTTCTCTCCAAGCTGTGTCATGCAATCCTCTCTCTTCCTTTTCCCTCCTGCTCCACAGAGGGCTTGTTGATAATTTTGTCCATAGGTTATAGTTTAACAACACAAGACTGTGATGGAACTATGGGGGAAAAGACCAACACCTGGGGAGGGTTGCTGCAACTGCTGGCATTCTGGGTCTCTACTGGGCGGGGAAAGTTGAATGGATTCCCGTTTCCCTGGTGGATAGTCTTATTACAGTAATGAGAGCAATTTGTTCCTGCTCTTCTTATGGTCTGAAAGTTTAAGTGCAGGAAGAAGGGCATTCATGAGTGTCAAATAGACAAAGGTGTGATCTATGGCAAGAATGGGGTATTGTCTCCATCAAGTGTGTTCCCAACCCCTTGTATCATATCAGGCTTTACTGCAAGCTACAGGCTGACAACCCAAAGACTACATTCCCCTGACATCTTTCCTGCTCAGGCTTCTCATGTGACCTTGCTGTCCTATCCCTCTCTCAAAAGCAATGGGGGAAGAGATGTTTAGACCCAGATTTGGGCTATGTTCTCAGCTGCAATAGAAAGTTGAGGGGTGTCAGAGTCAGAAGGATGGAAGTGTGAATCCCTACTCTGCTACCAGATCCCATGTGAATGTAGGCATTTTCCATACCTTCCCAGAGCTGAACCTCAGCATCCCATGTGTGTGAGGAAACCCCTCCCTGGAAGAACTATCGTGAGAAATAAGTGAGACCATGACTGTTAAACCACCTCGTATAGTACCTGGCATGCCTCACCAAATGCTGGTTCCCCATCCCTTGAACAACTGACAGATTTGTTTGGCAACTAGTCATATCTTTTCCAGAAATACATTGAGTAAAAAAATGTACAACATTGCAGGAACAATAAGAAAAGAACTTAGGATGTTATCTGACAGGGCATGAAGCCAAGGGAAATAGTACTCCAACTGGGATCTGATTTCTTTTTAGTGATAGAAAATTATCTGGGCAAAAGCCCCCTTGAGAATGCAGAGCCAATATCACATTAAAACTTCCAGACTACATCACTGTTTAACCAGGTGTGTTAGTAAGGGTGGTAGACCCTTGTGTGCAGCCCCCTGCTTCCTCTACCATGCTGATACATTTCTCTCTTGGAGGAGGAAGTGCTATTCAGTACATAGCAATTACCTAGAGTGGCCATTATTTTTAGTACTTTCCAAGTTAAAGTTACTAATATATGTTGTTACGTGCCTTCCCGATTCATGTTAAAGCGGAACTATTTGAAGTGCTTGTTCTCAGAATTCACCTGTGACTTTGTCCTCCAGAGGTGAAAAGAATAAAAACTCGAACTGTGTTTCTTCACAGAGGAAACCACCACTTTTGAAACAATGTAGTGAAGTTAGCTTTCAGGGCTGGCTGTCCTACTGAGGCTATTGTTCTAGAAATGTCCTGTACCTGATAATCCAAAGCAGAACAAGAAAGCTATTCATTTTTAAGTAACAGAATATACAGTGCGTGATGTTTTTTCTGGTATAAACTGCTCAGTACTTTCCGTGGTGAAGGTGGAAGGAGGAAGTTCACCTCGGAGAATTTGTTTAGAGGAGAGAAGGAACCTATTTTCTCTTTCATTAAAATGTTTCATGAACCTGATGCATACCTAAATATTTGCAGACTATATTCATTTGGTTCCTCTGATATAACCAGGAATATAAAAACAATGAACAGATATTTAGGTATATTTCTATATTAGTACTTAGATATTGCTTAATATATGTACTAATTCCACCCATTTATTAATGAGTGATAGGAAGGCAAAAAAGGGAAAAATAGGGGATAAAAGAGAAAAAAATAAGGAAGAAAAAAGGAAAAATAAGGAAGTGCTGAAAGTAGACAAAGAGGGAAAGAAAAATACAGGGCATATGAACCAAGGACAGGGAGAGGTTAACGCTAAAATATAATAGGAAACACGGTGCTAAAAAACTTGAATCCAAATTCTAAGGCCTGGGAGCAAGTGATCATAGGCGTAGAAGTGAAGCTTTTATTTCTCCACTAGCCTCACCTTTAACCCAGGACAATAAACCCTTGTTCAGTAATGGTATAGGAATGAGGAATCATCACAAAACCACAGAAGGTCGGTTGCAAGGACCTGAACGGTAACCCCCCCATAGTCATGGCTCAGCTTATCTTGGTTCTTTCCAGTAATAAAGAATACACTTCTCAAGGCAGTGAAGGACAGCTTTCTCTTATAGATTAAATCCTCAGCCTGTATCCACCACCAGTTCAGCCCTTGAGATTGAACCCAGCAAATCTAATCTTTCTCCTACAAGACAGCCCAGCAAGAAGCCGGCCGTGTGTGTGTCCTTGCAGCCCGGCTGGTTCCTCACACCGGGGTTCAGTCCCCTCTCAATATGGCCCTGCCTTCTGCAAACGTTCCCTCCTCTTCTCCTCAGCCAAGTATGGCTCATTCTCTTGGTGTGGTCTGGAAAGGCACAGACACCTCCCACATTCTAGAGACCACATTCTAACACTGTACCTTCAATTCAAATGGCTATTCCTTGGGCAGCCACATGGTACTAGGAAGAGCTTACCACCGAAGAATAGTTTACATGTCTTAAGCGAAAGCACAGTTTCCTTCCCTTCTCTGGGAACAAAGCTCTGGGAAAGTGCTGAAACAGGACAGGGACCTTTCTGTCTGGCCCAGTCCCTGCTCCCTTCCTGCGCCAGTGCTCCTTCCCCGGATGCTCTTTTCCTTCAGCACCTGCCAGTGGCCAGGACCTCTCTGGACTCAATCTAATTGCCAACGTGTGGCACAAGCTTCTGCATTAGCTGCCCTCCTCAACCATTTTCCTCCCTTCCCTTTTCCAGCCAAGCGTCTGCATAGCATTCTGGTGGAGATGGCGTGTGCTGAGCCAGGCTGTGTCCTGACTCAACTGTGTGAACCCAGGCAACTGAATTAACCTCCATTCCCTCTCCTGCAAAACAAGGACAATAATAGTGCCAACCTCCCAGTGTCCTTGGGAAATGGAGCCACACATGTAAACATCTAGAACAGGGCTGGTCCCTCAGAATGGCCCAATAAGTGTTAGCTTCTACTACTTGCTCGGCCTCCTATGACCACGTGATTTATAAAGTCAAACTATGGAGTGGCTGACTATTGGCTACAAGGCGTCATGTGCAGGACTCTGTAATACTGAGTTCCTGAAATAGTATGCAAAATCATGCAGACATTTGCCCCCTGTAATTCTCAACCTTTGTTGCACACTAGAATCTTCTGGGGGGGGCTTTTAAAAGTGACTGCTGCCCAAGCTCCCCCATATATTCTGATATAAGTAGTCTGAGGTGGGGTCCAGGCATTGCTTCCCAAATAAGTATAATGGACATCCATGGGTGAAAAACCACTGAGGCGTAGTGGGGTTCTTAATGAAGGTGGGCAACAGTAATGTTTGTATGCCAAGACACCCTTCCCAGAGACTGACCCTATAGGGCTGAAGGAGGACCAAGTGTTAAAGCCATACAGGTGATTCTGATGTGCTCTGGAGAACCCTGGGCCAGCAAATTTTCATCACCTTCTCCAAGCTTGGCTCCCAAACAGTAGTCTGAGACGTGGTAATGGTCAGGAATGACGTTTTCCCCAGTCCAGACCTCTCTTCCGGACTTACATGCTTGCACTGGGCATCCCGGGGTCTAGCCCTAAGCAGAAGGGGCTCCCCGGAAGGAAGTCCTGGCCTTTGGCCCTTTCTCTCATAATTGGGCAAATCACCAAGAGAGCAGATTTTGTCACTGAGAATGGGAAAAATCAAAAAGATGTCTGGAGCCGAGAGGTTCCTTCTCTATCTTTATCCAGAATATTTTAGATTGAGTGAAATAGCCATAAGAAAGCTGTTTCTATTTCTGTCAACATATGCACATGAGAACAGATTTTCAACAATAACTGATAGAAACTAAATCCAGGAAAAAGTAGGATATTGTCACTTCATTTCACACCACATCAAATATAGACATGCAAATTGACAAGCTTATATTAAAGAAAAAATACACCCAAATAAAATAAAATGAACTGCTGTGTTATTTATTTTTATCTGTCTATATTCTTTAGTATATTCTCTCTTCAAAAAGACATTTAGATGCCAATGCAACTACTTTCTGTCCTTTCTGAAGATGAGTTTCCATTATTCTGAAATTGTTCATCCCATATTTATGGCGTGAAAATATCGTTACTTTAATGAAATGATAGCATATTTGCTTGTTCATTTGTTTTTAATGACTTTGCTGTGAAAAGTAGAGAATTGTTAACTCTATGTCAGGAAACCCTCTTCCTCTCTGAATCCCCCACACCTTTTTAAAAACCAGTCTGTGAAATCCCACAGTCTGGGAAACAGGTGATTTCTGCAAAGTGCATTTCAAAGGACTTAAACGATGTAAAAGTATGCAAAGTACTTCAGCGATATACAAGTAGTAGGTGTGGCCCACTCCACACCTACTAAATGAATATCTCCAAAATACTAGCATCTTAACAAACATCTTAACATATGTTTCTTGTATATGGAAATCTGACCACCAAACTAGCATGTTGCATTTTGAAAAGGGACATTTCTTTACCCAAATGGATCTATAACTAGTGACATACCACAAAGAAAGGAAGGACAAAATGATTAAGTATTTTGGGGAAGTAGGGACGAGCGAATTTGAAAAGTGCTCCTTTGTAATAATGTACAAAGCAGGGAAAAGGACGTTGGATGAATGAATAGATGAATGGATGGTGGGATAAATGATGGAGAAAAGGATGGGGGATGGAAACAGGAAGATTAGAAAGAATTAGGAAGAGGGAGAAAATTAGATGAAGAGGAGTTAGAAGAGAATGAGAAGTATAAGAAAGGGTGTGCATAACATGGAGGAAAGAATGCTCAGAGTTACTCTACAAGGGAATTCAATGGCTAACCTGTCCTCGGTTTCTCTGAAAATGAATGAATTGGTTCTGATTATCTCTAATATCCTTTCTAGCTGTGGCATCTTCTGTGTGCATGTGGTAGACAAAGAGGGAGGAAAAGGAAGAAAAAGAGAGGAAAGGAGGTTCAGTACCAAAGCATTAGACTATGGAATGAGTTTGCTATGGTCCCTGAAACAAACTACCACAACCTTAGCAGCTTAAAACACAAATCTGTTACTGTCCTGGAGGGTAAGGGTCCTAAAATCTAGGCAGCCCTCCTGTGCAGTACTCACAGACGTTTTGATTCAGAGATGTGGGCTCTTTTCATTTGGCTCTACCATCTTCTACTCATGGCTCCCAAGGCTGCCAGATGGAGCAAATAAAAATACAGGATGCCCCATTAAATTGGAATACCAGATAACACATAACATTTTTAGTAGACATATGCTCTAAATATTGCACGGAGTGTAATAGTGCTAAAAAACTTCTCTTGCTTATCTGAAATTTGAAGTTAACTGGTTATCCTCTACTTTATCTTGCAAACTTCCTTGGGGAGCATTCCCATTCCAACCAGGCAGATGGGGAAGAGAGCGTGGATAGTCATGCTCTAAGGCGGTGACTGTGGTCCAGCCAAGATGAAAGTTTGTTGCCCAAGTTTGTTGACTGAAGGAACAGCCTCCGGGGCTGGCTCTATACTCAGGCCAATTTCTTCCCCATCACCCCACCAGCCACTCTAGTCCCCTCTAGTTGGCTTCAAAGGGCTCAGTTAGCACATTACCACTCTTTTTATGATCCTTCCTTAATGTCACCTATAAGTTCCTACCCCCAACCTATATTGCAGCCTCAATTATTACTTACTCCTCACTTCCCCCATTCCTGTCATACCGTCTTTCTTCAGCCCTCAAAGAAATCCTTGAGCCAAAATGGAGTTCGTCTGCACTTCCAAAATAGTTCATAAAAGGGAAAAATGTTACAGTCAAAATGAGCTGAATGTCATCTAAACTAACACCCAGGGCCATGCAAGGAGGGGCCGCAGGTAAGTCTTCTTACTGTCTCGTGAAATCCCCGCTTTCTTTCCAGTTCTCTGCAGATTCAGAAGCCCAGAGTCTTGAACTGGTGCAAGCAGTTTTTGGTAACATCTCCAAAGAGGTAGAAAAGAAGCTGAATATAGAAAATAGTGCAAAATATGAATTTGTTTAAAAGAGGGTGGTTTTCAGGCTTCCGTTTTTTTAAAAAAACGATCTGACCCAGTTTTCAACTAGGTCAAGATGTGGGAGACTGAGTTAAATCATGAAAGGCACAAATTACCCTCGAGCAGAGGGAGATTTTCATGAGGTCACTTCCCACCTGCTCCTTCAGCTTGAGTGAAACTTGCCTTTCCAGTGAAGGGAGTGGCGTGCCCTGGGGGAAAATGAACTCATAATTTTAATGTCCCTCTGCTTGCATTTTCTCCATCTTCCTCCCACATGTCATCATGTTCCCCATTCCTTCCTGAAATGGTTGCTTTTCCCCTATGGGAATGAGTCCGGGTGACCCAAGATAGGAAGCACTGACGTGTTTTGCATCTTTTCTCTCCCGTTGCTCTTTGATTTTTAGCAGAAAATGCAGAGGCCTGAAATTCATAAAATCTCACGATTTTTATCCTTTTTTTCTTCCATATTTTCTCTGGCATCATAGCTCATAAAAATTTCTTGCTCCTTCTGCCTATTTCCCTAAGCACCTTTAAACGGCTTATTAAGACTTTGCGTTTCTTTTATAAAAGTTTTTCCCTTACTGGTTTCGCTGATCTTTGAAATATGAGCAGCGCTTGTGATTTCCTAGAAATGTTTATTCTTTTAAAAAACAAGTCTCATTTTATTCTTTTGTTTTTCTCATTCCCGTTAGATAGGTCTGATCCATTTCTCCTTTTTCTTTTCTGTTAGAACTTTGTCCCTTTTCTCCATTGATCTTTCCGCTTCCTTTCCCCGAGAGGGAAATGGTCTTATCAACCCAGCTTCTCAGGTGCTCTCTGCTTACTTCTGCCCTTTTTCCTCTGTAGCGTTTCCTCACATTTTTAGTTTTTATGTGTTTAACACCTTTTCGCTTCATCTTCCGCATTGACTCATTTCCTGCCCTCTCTTCTCCTTTGTGTCTATGCCTCCGTTTTCCCTTCTACATTTTCCTTAGTTTCCCTTTTTCTTCTTTAGATCTTCCTGTTCTTGCTTCCTAAGAAAAATGTCCTTGTTTCAAAAAAGCCTCGAGAGAGTCTCCTAAACACAAACAAGACATCTCTGGCCTCTGACCTGCCTGCCAGCCCCATTTCCTATACACTCACACACAAGCCTGGGGTCCAGCCCATCTCTGCCCAGAACACTTCTCCACTCTCTCTACCCATCTCCCACTGCTCCTCCAAGACTTAACCAGATGTCACCTTCCCCCTGATCTTCCTAGCCTGGTTAATCAAATGTCTTCTATGCATCTACCACTCCATGGGTCTAACCTCTCTATCAATCAAAATTCAAGGCAGGATTATAAATTTAACCTTAATAAAAACAGGCAGATATAACAACATATGAAAAGAGTACATAAGACAAATATCCAAAATATCGGAGAATTATTTTTAAAATCCATAGAAACTCCATCCAGCTCGGCACTCCCAGAATGCCCACGGATCCCGTTTTAGTCACACACCGCTTCTCTCTCCTGAAAATAACTGTTATCCTTGCCTTCATTTTAATCTCTTCCTCACTTTTCTTTAGAGTTTTACCACCTTTTTATGCATTCTTTAACAATAAAGCTTAGTTTTTCCTGATTTTGACTGTTACAGAAATGGGATCATGCTATTAATAGCCTGCAGATGGCTGTCTTTTATCTTCTTTCACTCACTGCTCTGTTTAAGATTTCAGGCTATTGTTGCATTTAGATGTAGTTTGCTTATTTTCTTTTCTGTCTAGATTTCCATTGCATACGCTATTTTCTTCCACAATTTATTTATCCATTCTAAAGTTGATGAACCAGTTTGGAGCTACTGTAAACATTGCTGCCAAAGGCATTCCTGTACAAGAATTCTGGTACACTTGCACATTGTATTTCTTAAGGGAATGAATGAGAAAGAATTACTAAGTCTCAGAGTACATTCATGTTTAGTAGAAAATTCCAAACTGTTTTCCAAATGGGTGGTAACAATTTATGTTGCCATTGGTAGTCTTTGGGAATTCCTTTTCAATGCCTCAACAGCCTTTGCTCATCTGAAGGACAGGGGTGGGGATTTTCCTTTCTCCAAGCATGGAGCTACCCAGTTGTCTGGGTTGTAGAAGGAAGCCCCCTGCATTTGTTAATTCACAAAACCCCCTATGTGTATAAATCATTACAGAGTTAGTCAACAGCTGAAAATTTGAAGTACTATTCAGTAGAAAAGAGATGAACTATGAATATATACTATAACATGGATGAATCTCAAAAACATGTTGAATAAAAGAAATCAAACACATAGGAGAGTATATCTTGATAGGATTTTGGATTACACAGACGTATGCATTTGTCTAAACCTATGGGATGATACATTTAAGATTTGCACATTTTGTTTAATATGAATTACCTTAAAAAACTGAAGAGCTCGAAACAAATATTAAACCATAGTTAACTATGTGAAGGTTCAAATGGTAAGTGCACTAATGTCTGCAGCCTATTTTGAATTGCATCCGAAATATGTCAGACTGACAGATAGAAATAAGCAAATAGAGTAAATGTTAATCATAGTATCTAGTAGTGCTATGTGGGTGCTCACTGTTCAATTGTTTCAGCTTTTCTATGTTTGAAAAACTTTATAATAAAATGCTAAATCAAAATGCTAAAAAAATCAAAAATAAAAAAAGGGAAAGGAGAAAATGAACCTAATCATTTGTCAAATTTATAACACAAAGAAAAATGTTCATTTCAAGTGACTTTTGAATATAGCAGTCTATACCAACTTTATGGGATATATTCCATATAGATCTAAAAAGAAATGATAAATTTCATGCATCAGTTTTATTGTTAATAGTGATATTGCTACTGTTATTTCCTATATGAAAGTTTCATATATACTGTAAGATAAAACAAGCAAGTATATTATTAATAGGAGCCAAGACTGATAGTGTAAAAATGTGAGATCAAAACTGAAATCCAGAAAGTTAAGTAAAAGTCTGTAATATTAAATTTTATTTAGAAAAATCAATATGAACTCATATATTTTTAGAAATACATTTCCTATTTCTTTGCCCCTGTGTTAGGGACAGCACACCTAGTTAACAGTCAGTACCTTAGAACAAAGATCTTGTTTTCCATATATCATCCCAACCCCCTAAAACATAACTATGGTTTCTTGGAAAAATAGCTGATTCCAGGTCTGAGGCAGAGACAGTGCAGGGTAAGCCCGAAACATCTTTGTGCATAAAGCAAAATAAGTTCAAAGATCATTAAGCACGTGTCAGACAGACACAAGAGCCAGATTTTCAGAGAATATTGGCTCCACAAAGAGTAAGTGATTGTGACACACTGAATAAATGAACTTAAAAAAAAAGAGGAAAGGAACCATTTGCTGTCACTCAGCAGTGTCTATCATACTAAATTCTTACTCTGAAAATTAAAACCTTCTTCAGAAGAACTCCATAGATCTGTGCTGAGGGAAAGCTCTTCTTTACAAAGAATTCCAGGGAATAATATAGAAAGAATAATAAGAGATTTACAACCTTCAGAGTACTAATTGATTCATGCAGGGATGCACAGTGGATGTAAAACTACCAGGTAAGTTATACTGGGGTTATTGGTACAATGTCATCATATCACCCCACAGATGGCTTACTCTTGACAAAGGTAAATACCTCCTTTACAATGAGGAGATGTCTGTCACCATCTTAGCCAGGAGACATTAGCCTCACTAACTGTGCAACGAACTGGTATGTGCTCCGTGAAGGGAGTTATATAATGAAAACCCGAGAAATTATGTCACAAAAATTTACCTGAATCTAATCAGCTTTTAGATTTAACTTCTAGTCTAAAGGAAATATGAAGGACAGAGAACAAGTTAAAAGGAACAATCATGAAATACAGAATTTGGAATTTAATAAAACAATTATTCAAACAGTCAATGTGATAAATAAGTGAGGGAGATCTGGTGTAATTTTTTGATTGAAAGATATAAATCAATAAGCACAATGTTTAAACCTTTGTTGGAAATTAATTTGGAAGAAAAAAATAGCCAAAAATGTATGTGGGGCATAAAATGGAATAGGCATACTAGAAAATGGTTCTTATTTTATGAGGTGTGATATGCCCTAATCATAATGGAGGAGAGTAGTTTCATTGTTTTAGGAGATGGATACTAAATTCTTAGGGTGATGTAACATCACATGTCTAACTTTGAATAATTCAGCTAAATAGTTTAGAGGAAGACAGAGAAAAACACAAGGAGATTGAGAAAGAGCAAGAGAACAATACGCCAAAATGTTCACAAGTGTTGAGACTAATTGTCAGGGACACGGTGCTCATCATACTAGCCTTTCAACTTTTCTGTATGCCTGAAAGTTCTTATATTAAAATTTTTAACAAAAAGAATGAATAGCAAGAAATTTAAAATCTTTTAAAACTCATAATAATATAGTTTAAAGATAAGGTAGTATCGAATCAAAACACATTTAAAATAATAGAACTTGAATATACTGAACAAAACTTGGGCTCCATTCACAATGAGTAGCACAGATGTACTTGGCTTCTCATCCTGGTCTACTCTGATCCAGCCTATGCCCTGTGGCTTCTCATCCTGGTCTACTCTGATCCAGCCTATGCCCTGTGGCTTCTCATCCTGGTCTACTCTGATCCAGCCTATGCCCTGTGGCCACAGTGATCTTTCAAAAAGGATCAGCTCACACTGTCCATCCTTCAGTGGTTCAGAGGCAAATCCCAAATCCCTTGGCCTGTCTCCTGACTTACTCTTAACTTCCCACAACAGTCAGACAAGTGACTTTGCTCTGCTTCATAGAAATGCCCTTTGTACCAAAGGTCCCTTTGTTCTCTCAGTGTGATGGAAGTTGGAGATTAACTCATTCACCCTCCATTCAGCCTTCCTTCTTCTACCTGGAAAGGTGGAAAGCTAAAACATTTCTGCAGGTTTCCTTTCAACTAGGGTGCTGGATGTGATGTGATCTGCTTATGAGGGGTACTAGTTCAGGATTCGGAAGGTACAAATCAGGCACAGTCATCTTCACCTCCCTTTGTACTGGTTTTTGCTAACTGGCAGAGCCATGCAAACATGGGGTTTCTCTGTAGCATTCCTTGTCCATCTTCAGCTTCAGTTGGGACCTCTTGATAAGACTGATCCCTGGACTGCAGCTGTGGGTACCCACTGTTGAGCTTCTAAATAGTCTAGAGGTGGTTGAAGTGGTGGCCACAGGCTACCACTAACAGCTGGTGATTCCTATCAGTATGCTTGATTGCAGCATAGCTCCATGGTGGGTCAGCTCTTTATGATTCTAGAATTATTCCTGGTGGCCCATCTTTGTTCTCATTCTGTCAGCCCTTCTAATATTTTAGGACCTGATTTCCTCTATAAAAATCTACTTCGATCAAAATACCTGGAGTTCTTTTCATTGTCCACACTGAACTCTGACTGACACAATTGTGTGAATCTGAAAAGCAATTGCCTAGAAAAAAAATAAAGATATTTTGAAATAATAGGAGCTTACACTTGGCAGGAATTCCAAAATTTGGAACATCAAACCACCTTGGACACTTGAGGAAATAAACAGATTACCTGACTACACCCCAAACCTACATGATAAGACTCTCCCTAGGTGAAGTGCAGGATATATTTTTTAAATCTGTCCCTGTGTTCCACTCCTAGGAATTTACCCTAAGAATGCAGCAGCCCAGTTTGAAAAAGACATATGCACCCCTATGTTTATCGTAGCACTATTTACAATAGCCAAGAAATGGAAGCAACCTAAGTGTCCATCAGTAGATGAATGGATAAAGAAGATGTGGTACATATACACAATGGAATATTATTCAGCCATAAGAAGAAAACAAATCCTATCATTTGCAACAACATGGATGGAGCTAGAGGGTATTATGCCCAGTGAAATAAGCCAGGCAGAGAAAGACAAGTATCAAATGATTTCACTCATATATATAAGAACAAAGGAAAAACTGAAGGAACAAAACAGCAGCAGACTCACAGAACCCAAGAATGGACTAACAGTTACCAAAGGGAAAGGGACTGGGGAGGATGGGTGGGAAGGGAGGGAGAAGGGGGGAAAAGGGGCATTACGATTAGCACCACGTAATGCAGCGGCGGGGGACACGAGAAAGGCAATATTTACAGAGAAGACAAGTAATGATTCTATAGCATCTTACTATGCTGATGGACAGTGACTGTAATGGGGTATGTGGCAGGGGACTTGACAATAGGGGGTCTAGTAACCTAATGTTGTTCAAGTGATTGTACATTAGGATACCAAAAAAAAAATCTGTCCCTGTGATCATGATGCGACCTGTCTAGCACAGACAAACAGGTATGTAGGGTTCTGAGGTGTAAAGGCTCATTGATGTCATGAGACCCAATCTGCCATCTGATGCAAGAATCTCAATACGGACATTTTGATATTCCCAACCTTCTTTTCCCACAGGTTACATTGTTGTCTGCAGTAACTTATCAACCTAGTAGAAACTCTCTATTAAGAAAAGCCACCTTCATAGAAAGAATGAAATAGCTTCTTTCAAAACCGTGTAATAAAGTAATTGCCCACGTTAAATTGACTTAAAGATCCACAGTTTACTTAACAGAATGCATATTAAACTTATAATAGTATGTGATATATTACAAAGCGCCTTAAAAATAGTTTTATTAGCTTAAAACGTGTTCCTGGCATTAATATACAAAAATAGAATGTCAAAATAGTATGTCATAGAATCACAGCATTGCAAAATACAAGATCCAAAGCAATTTTAAAGACATTCATTTTAAAACAGAAACCTAGAGAGCACAACTTAAAGATAATGATACTGGGAAAAAAGTGACTTCAGAGACCTTCACCTCGATTTTTAACTGAGTTGTTGGCTCAACAAAGCAATGTGTTTAATGCAGCATTCAGGGCTCTTTTCAAATAAATTTCCAATTTATGCTCATGTCCCTGCATAGCATTCTTTAATTTTCACTGGGTTCTTACCTTGAGATGCTCATTAACCTTACGCCTTCTGTGGATTCAACTCTGATATAAAGAGTTGGAGAGTTAATTAAATATGGACTGATAAACAGAGCAAAACAAAATAACAAAAAATTAACAAAAACCTGTAAGCTTGAAAGAGGCAAGTGATTATGGATATGTGTACAATGAATTTAAAAAGAAGCAAAGTTTCTTCCAACATCACCTTTGACAGGCTGAGAAATAATTGAGAATGGAAGCCTGTCTACTCCCAATATTTCAAGTCTGATAGTGACACTGTGGGGTGTTGCTTTCTGTTGATGACAGAGGTAGACTATAGCTGTGCCCAAACCCCTTAATTTCTCATCCCTCTACTGGGTATCGACTACCCAAGAGAGTAAGAACAATAAAGTTCTTTGAAAATTGTAAGTCCAAATGGTTAAATGTTAATGTCACAGGAAGAGTATGATCTTAGGGCAGAGAATTTACATGAGTAAATAAATAATCATGAGATCCATCTGGGTCTGTTCAGAAGTTCATGGTTAACAACTACATGTAGATCTACATGGGATAAACAGAGTATTAGGAGCTCAGAGTTTGGTGTAGGACTGGCCCCTGCTTCCTAGAATAGTGGTGGCCAATAAGGTCTGGTAAGCTCATAGAGGAAAATAAGAGAACTTAATTTAGTTGTTTAAAACACATAAAGAAAATCACATATTTATCGTTTTGTAGTTGAGCAGGCAAATTCTCTATTATTCATTAACTTGGCAGGTATTTCCTGGGTACCTAGCATGTGACAGGCACTCTGTCGAGCTCTAGGGTAGAGTGGTGAACAGAGTTGTTTTTTTCATGAAGCCCCATTCTGGATAGATTACATGTGCCTGGAATGCTGCCAATAATCCAATGATCTCAATCTCTGCAGAAGCTCTAAGGGCATGGTTGTAGGGCCAAGCGACCTGGGCTTGACTCTCAGCCTCACCTCTTGCTGTACACATACTCCTGGGTGCTTGTCCCACCTGGAAAGTGCCCTCCTTCTCCTGGTCCCTGTGGTGGCCACATCCAACACGGTGCCACCATGAAGCGGGAACTGACCTGATCCCATTGTGTAAGGAGACAAAGCTCACCCAAGCCCTTCCAATGAGGAAGTCCAGTCACTGGGGAAGAAAACAAAGTTCTCCTTGCCTTAATCAATGTGTCCCTTTCCTTACTCAACTTCCCAGTTTAGGAACTCCATTCAGATAGGACTCGTGTAGGCTGATCCGGACCTCCATAGAGATGAGCAGGCTTGTTCCCTCACACATGGGCTCTTCCCAGGGACCAAATCCACTTAATAATGAGAATCAGCTGGGCATTTATGCAAGTAGAGACTCTTGGGCCCCACTCTAGACCTCATAGATCAGCATCTCTGGGGATTTCCATTTTTAACAAATAAGAGATGACACCAGGTGGCTATTTGTTTCTAAAAAGCAAAGACGAGGTATTCCATCAGAACTTTTGATTGCTTTTCTTTTTAAAGACTTTTTCTGATTATGAAATAAACAGACAGACATGGCAGAGAATTTTGAAAAAGGGAAAAAATAAGAAGAAAACAGAACTTACCCATTATCTCAAAGCCTACAGTTAAGAAAAATTATCAGATTGGTGTTTCCCTTTATATTTCTTCCTATGCATATACATATTTTTTTCTAATGTATTTAAGGTTATACTGTAAATACTGTTTTCTTTTTCTTATAGATATTCTTTGCGTATATACACATATACTCTGAATACATGCCTGATATTTTACAGAAACAGTTTCATTTAACTATTATTTATTGAGAGTCCCTTATATGCAAACACTGCTTTAGATGCTGGGAATATGGTGGTAAGCAAATAGGAAGAGACCTACGTTTTCATGAACTTATATTACAATCACAGGAGATACATAAATAATTAGTACAAGTGTCAGGAATGATAATATTTGGGTGCCTACTAGGTAAAGCCAACTAGCATACACAGACGGGCTGTATTACCCCACCCCACCTCTAAAAACTCTCCTGCCCTTTGTTTCAGTGGAATTGGCCCAGGCTTTAGTTCTGGTCTCTCTCGTCTATTGCAATAGCCTTGAATAAAGTCATCTTTGCCTATTTAACTTTGTCCAGTGCAATTTTTGCTTTGACAGCCACAGCGAAAGTCCAGCTGATTTAGAAGACCATGAATTTGCAATAGTGCCAGACCACAGATTGTGGAACTCTGCCAACAGGACTCAGCCATCTGCAAATTGAGAAGCTGAAGGACGGGACCAAACCGCAAATGCAGTTTTGTAACTTGGGTATGGCACAAAGGAGCAAAAGGGATGAGGAGAATTGTTTTGGTAAACATATGGGATTTAGCCTGATGGGGCCAGGGGTGGGGGGCACTTGAAGCCTGCTGATAGTGTAAAAGAAAGGAAAGGAATCAAGAAATTAGAAGACTGCCTGAGATTAAAATATGAAGGCAATGTAAGGAAATGGGATGAGGTAGCAAGAGAGGCAGCCATCCTCAGATAAAAGCCAGCCCGATCTGATTATGTCATTCCCTGCTGGAGTCCCTTTACTGGTTTCTCACTGTCTCAAGGATGACGTCACTTCCTTAATGTGAGAGCTCTCCCTCACCCTATATCCAGCCACTTCTGCAGCATGCACACACATCCATATCCACTAGAACAGGTGTGTTTGTGCATACACGTCCCTTTCTCCACCTAAAACAACCTGAAATGTGCGTTCAACTCTTGGGTTTCCTGAGAAATGCCTCCTTGCCTTCTACAAGTGCCAGGCAGGACTCATGCTATTTCTTTAACTTCCGTAGCATTTCTATTATGGACAGTGCTTTTATGGGTATTTTTGAAGAAGCCTCTTCCTTCTCCTCAATTGCAGGTTGATGTGTGCAATTTAGGCTTTTTTATTTTGGGGATCATCTTTAGTTTGTTTTGGTGGGGGACAATATTTTTACTCCCCTTAGTTGTAAAATGGTAAATGCCCTTTTACTCCAACTTTCATTTCCACCTCGGTTGACTCATTGCAGGCAGGTTTGTGGAGACAGTTTTTACAGTGGAGCAGGGAGGAGAGGCAGGCCCAGTCAGGCCCAGACAAGGTCAAGGCTGAGCTGAGTAGGGTGGTGACAGGAAGAAGTAGGCAGTGAGGCAAGCCCTGCCCCAGGAGCAGTGAGGGTAGAAACCGAGGAAATAAATCCTTTCAACAAGTGAAACACAACTTCCGGGCCAGATGAGACTGCGCCCAAGGTACCAAATCCAGAGAGCCGCGGGCACTGAGCGACAGACGAAGGTCAAGGTGATCACTACAACTGACTGAGACCTGATTTTATTAAAGGAGACAGATGCTACCTGGCCTTCCTATTTGGAACCTCTATCCTACATGCCATAAACAAAATGCCAAAGGCAGGCCACGGGGGGCACTGTGAAACGGAAAAAAGAGCTTCCTGCCTCTCCTGTTACTGGGGCAGCGTTGGGGGAACACAATGATACCCTTTACATTTTTCAGGGGAGACCCATGGGTGTCAGCTTCTGCTCATGGTGTGAATAACTTTCTTCCAGGTAATTCTGGTGAGATGGGACTCTCACTAATTACATTTTGCCAAGACTCTTCCACTCAATGAATACAGTTCCATCACAAAATGAAGGATAAGACAGATGTGAGAGAACTTCTGTGGCAGAAGAATTCACATAAGGAGCTGAAGATCTTGTGCAAACATGCAAACACATGGTTTTCACGGACCAAGTGAAGGGTGAATTTATGAATACCTGTGCTCCATCCCAGAGGACCCACGTTCAGGTTCCACGGGCTCTTCTTGGTCCCTGTACTAGTCTGCCAGGGCTGCCAGAACAAATACCACAGCCTGGGAGGCCTACACAACAGAAACTAACATCCTCACAGCTTTGGAGGCTAGAAATCCAAGGTCAAAGTGTTTGTGGGGTTGGTTTCCTCTGAGGCCTCTCTCCTCGGCTTGTAGAGGGCTGTGTCCTCACAAGGTCTTTCCTCCATGCATTATCTGTGTCCAAATTTCTTGTTCCCGTAGGGACACCAGTCACATTGGATTCAGACCCACCCTATGACCTCATTTAACCTTAATCACCTCCTTAAAGTCCCTGTGTCCACATACAGTCACATTCCAAAGTAATAGGGTTTAGGACTTCAACATATGAATTTTGAGGGGATGACACAATCAACACATAATGGTCCCTTCATCTCTGGGCTCCGTACCTACCTGGGTCAGCCTCTTGATTTCATGATTCAGGACCCAGCCCTTGCTTTCGCCCCTGGTTTCTGGCTTCTGAAGCACTGAGCTCATTACAGCCTGAGTCTGAATGGGTCAAAATCCAACCCTTTCCTCATCGCCTGGAATTTAAGTGAATTTAACCTTAATATATCCCTGTTAAGATGATTGATATTCAAGCGAAGAGGAAGGAAGCAGGAATAAGAAAAATGAAAACCGTTTTCTCTACTAGCCTTTCAAACTTGTGACTGTTTACTGTTAAAAATGCCTCAATTCTGATTAAAGAAATGGAGGATATGTTGTGCCATGCCAGAGCGTGGGCAGCCTTTTCTATAACAACTAACTAGATTTGTTCATAGCGTTTATCCATTTAATTCAATCAGAGCCATAGAAAGAAAACAAACTTGCAAAAATCACCAAACCATGGGAATAAATGTTACTTTATGCTAATTAAATGATCAAATCATGATTTGTAGGTTTTCTTACCTTAAGTTAGCCCCCAGTTGGCGTCCTGACACTTGGTGAAAAAGTCAGTCCCATGAAGAATAGCTTAATCTTAAGGATTCTAGGACCTATCCTTTCGGTCAGAGTAAACTGAGGCGGAGTACAACAGTCCTGCCAGGGCATTATTTCGTCTCAGAAAATTAAGACCATGCTCTTGGATAGGCTGAATCACATCTGTCTTCTTTACCTTATCTGGGCTCCTTCCTCAGCCCAGGGGAAGACCTGAGCCGTGATTCTGAGAGAAAGAAAGTAGATTGTGACCATCTCTTCACCGGGTATGGAGATGTCTGACCCCACCCCACTTTTGATTCCTTCACTTCATTTTTCTTTCACATTATATATTTATTTGGTTACCTATTTGTTTTCTGTCCCTACTTCAATAAGTCACATGGAAGCAAGCACTTCACCCCGCTTATCCCCAGTGACCAGAGCAGACTGGCACATAGTAGGTATTCAATAAAGTTCCCCTCCTGTTGACTGATTGATTGAATGAATGAATGAGTGGAAAGCATAACTTTTATTCAATCAACTGTAACTGAACAGGAAAGAAAAACTCAGCGGTGATGTGCACCTGGCACTGCTAGGGGAGAAGGTGCCCACCTCACAGCTGGAGCTTACTACTTGGAAAACAAACTTATTAAGTCTTTTCAATAACAAATTCTAAAACACTTTGATACCTTCTAAAACAGCAGAGCGCACAGCTGACTGTGCATCTAGAGGCAAAGCCTGAGCCTGAACGAGTCTAACTAGTGGCTGATCTTGCAGGCAAGCTGCAGTGGGCTGCCGGCCACACGCCAGTTGGAGGTGCAGCACATTGATTATCTCCGGTCTCAGTGAAACCCCGACACTGTGGCACAAGCCTTCACTGGCTTTCTCAAAGCCCCCCTTTCACCTCAAAGCCCAAGCCCTGCCTGTTCACACATCACTCTCAAAAGGCAACGAGTCTTTGACCAAGAAAAGCAAGACCACCAGATCAAACTCCAACTTCCTCCACCCCAAATCGTAAACTCCACTCCATCTACTCCCACTCTTTCCTGGGTGCCTCTTGTTCCAAAGGAGGAGGTAACCTCGATTGACTTGTGTTCCGAAAACCATTTCTCCCACCTCTTTAGGGAAACTGAACCACCATTTATTCCCCCTCAGATGTTCTTTAACTTCTTTAATCTCTTTTCAATCTCTCCTTCTCTCTGCTTTCAATACTTTTACATCTTAATAAAAAAAAGTTCCCTCCTAAATTTTATTTCCTCCTACCTTCACTGCCAAACTCTTTGCTCCCATTCATTCTTCAACCTACTGCTCCTACAATCACCAATAACTCACAGTCAATTGCCAGAGTTCAAAGACATTATTCCATCCTTACCTTAGTGGACCCCTTAATGACAACCGAAACTAATGGGAGCCCTCGTGAAGTTCTGCAGGACTTGGAGCTGTCCCAAAGAACACACAAGTAAAGCCACATGTAGGGTCTAAGGCTACGGTCAGGCGTTAGCAGTTTCATGCAAAAAACACTTGGAGATGCATGACTGAAAAACTCAGAAATGTTCAGGTGGTCAGAGATGAATTCCAGGGAGAAAGGACTAGACTCTGACTATAAATTAGTGCTGGAATCTATGTTCTCAGGAAGACTGTACAAACAAGGCTACTTGAACTAAGAGAGATAAAGGCTCCCCTGTGGAGTTACCCCTGGTTACATATTATACACATAATTAAAAATAAGTTAAAAAGAGATGCTAGTGAAAGAAGACAGACACCAAAGAGTATATTCTGTATAATTCTACTTATTAGAAAGCAAGAAAAGTCAAACTAATGTATTATGAAATGGATCAGAACAGCTGTAGTCCTGGGGTTGTTCAGAGAGAAGGGGGCAGGAGGGGACCTTCTGGGTGCTGAAAGTATTTAATATCTTGAATGGCCAAGAGTAGTAACACAGGCATGTACATATGTAAGAATATATCAAGCTGTACACCTTAGAGTCTTCTATTTTACTGTATATAAACTGTAGCTCAGTTAAAAAATTAAATACAAAGATACACATTTTCCAAAATGAAAAAAGAAAGAAGAATAGCTGTGAATTGGGGGTGACCTCCCTAATCCAAAAACATGGTTAGCACAGTGACAATAATGAATTGAACATTCAAATTGTATGGCTAAGACTCCAGTCTGCACTCTGATCCTAGGCTTAACAACCGGCTTTGTGATTCCGATGTGACCTCATGGGGGAGTGTGTGGGTCTGCCCAGGTGCGCATGCCCACGCACTTGATGCAGGAACGTTTACATTGTGATGAATAAATTGGCATCCTGGCCTAGAAATTTCTGTCTCCAGAAACTCAGCTAATAGTTATTAGTACTCCTGGTCCCAAAAGACTCTGACACCATCGGGCACTAACAGAGTGTGCCACTTTTCTGACTCTGCCAGGTCCACCTGGTGGGGCCTCCCAGCAGTCAACCAAATGTGCGGGCCCCTGAAAGTGGCTCTCTGGCTGTGCTGTTCCAGGAGAGGGTAACCGGTGGGCGAAGGAGGGCAGGGTGTCCGGGGCGATTCTCAGGAATCCCAAACCCGTCTCGACTGTACCTTTCTCTTTGCCATGGCTGGAACGGAGGTCTTGCTGTTTGTCACTTCATCAGCTTACTCAGTTCCCTCTGATACCTCTGCTTCAGTCTTCCATCCTGCATCCCTTTCTTCCTGCTTGGACTTCTCAATGGCTCCCCAGTGTTTCCATGTTTGAGTTCAAACCACTGTACTTCAATGAGGTAACAGTTTCGCTTAATCTGCAATTACTCCACCTTCAACCCCACGGATTGCACACATTCTGCTTCATCCAGAGTTGCCCAATTGGTGGCATGAATGACATTTTGGGTAGGACGATGCTTCACTGTGCAGGACTATCCTGTACATTCCGGTAGGTTCAGCATCCCTGTCTCCTGTCCGCCGAATGCCTACAGTACCCACCTTCAGCTATTGTGGCAACTAAAATATGCCCCCTGATTTTCCAAACAGCCCCTGCTGTCCTTTTTCCAACTGGATGGCTTCCTCTGGCCTTGCGTACTTCTGGCGCTGAGCTGTAAGCAACTGTCATCTTCAAAGTTCAAGACCATCAAACACTGGCTATTTAATGTTTGGCTTCACAGAATATTATTTCCTTCAGGAAGCCCTCACTACTGATTCCACACAGCCCCTCACTTTCTTGGTGCACGTGCTCATTATCATGTGTTGTAATAGTTGATTCAGTTGTCCCCTCCCTCTCACCGCAAAGCTTAGTCCTAATTAGCAGGGAGCAAGGACCAAATCTTAACTTTATCTCTTGGCATCTCAGGCTCCACTTGGCTCAGTGCCTGGCACATAACAGGTACTAAACCCATGTTTAATGAATTAATAAACAGGATATTGAGCATACTTTCCCTGATGACTCAGTGTTATCATTCCCAGGCACAGAGATTTCTTCAGGGCTCATCGAGCCACATAACAGCTTGTGGCTCTATAAAAAATGACCCATGATTGCCCTGCTTTATGAATTTCTGTGTCTGGATTTTGCACCATACCACTGGGATGAATGTCTGCCTCTGATGATCCTTCGTGGCCTTTGGAATTTGACGAGGTGTCGTGTGGAGGTGGTCCGTAAACGTTGGTGCATGAATGCTATACGACACTGCTTCAGGGTCCTTTTGTCTTACTTCTGGGTTCTTGCTAGGTTTTACACATTTCAAGTCCCTCCTCTGGTTAGTGAAGCAATCCATTTCTAAGACTTCTCTGCATAGTCATTTTGTTCTTAGAAACTGCCTAAAGACATCTCAGGAAGACTTTTGAAGTAGAGAAATGTTCTTATAATAAGATGCTAAAATGCCTATTCCTAGAGGCTGGCTAGTGACAGAAGGATGAACTAACTGATCTCCCAAGGCATTTTCTAAATGATTGTTGTGTCCCTGTAGTCCCAAAGTTTGTGGGTACACTTTTTTCGTTCTGAAAAACTTTATGTTAATAAACACTGAGGTATGGATCTCAGATCTCAGATTTTTCTCATTTTTGGCTTGGATGACTTTGAATATAAAAAACAAAATATTTCCATTACAATTCATACTAACGGAAGCCCAGAACCATAAGGGATAGAGACAGGCAAATGTAAATGGGGATTATAATTACTCAGAAATTTCCCATTTTTATTATTCCCTTAAATATTTTTCATATACTTCTTAATAAATGCTATGTAACTCAATCAATGAAAAAATTTGGGTTATTTTATTTTCAATATTTATTCTTATATTTCTCTTTTACAGAGGAATTATAACAATTTAGGAATTAAAACCACATAAACAGAAGAATATTACATAGTTTTAAACATAGCTTGCTGCTTACAAGAAAGTCCATAGAATCGCATTCCTCTAAACATAATTTTATACCTTGTACTAAACCACATACCTTATGGGAAATATGTATTAAATAGAAAAACACAAAAAAATGACATATATAAATAACTTAACATAAAATAGAGCGTGACTCTAAAGTGATGCTTAACAAAGCAAACTATGATGCAATATGAATCAACTTAATTAATTGGACAAGCCTCATGAGGCACAAATCAGGGAAGTGCTGAATCCTCCGTGATGTGCAAGTGAAGCCAACAGCTTCAGTGAAGTTCCTTTTCTTCCTGGGCTGTGTCCAATTCCATTCCAGACAACATTGTTTTTACATCTTCTTGACTCTTTGGCTGTAAAGAGAAAAAGAAGAAACCAATAAGCAAAGAGGGGGAGCCTGGCTTTCGAGAATAATGGCATTGGTACTAAAAGGTTGCCTCTATTCTCGTATCTCATCTCAGGATGCCAAGCAGCTCAGAGTCCACATGAGGAAACAGAGCTTCCGAGAGCCTGGGCCTTAACCAACATAACACAGCTAACTAGTGACAGACACAGCATGTGAACACTTAGGTTGTGTCTTTAAATCCAGTGTCTATGGCACCTGGGGTTATGTGACTTCCGTCCTTTGATAACTTGTTGCTCTCTATGATCATCAATGTAAATCAGAGCCATTGATCTCTTTTGAACTGTTTTTCAGTTTCCAGCAAACAAATGCCATTATATAAATAGGAGGCATTTTTGCAACAAGAATTAAGCAGCTACTGCCTATCAAATGCATAGGCATTTGAATCGAATGCATAGGAATCAAAAACATCACGTGAAAATCACTAACTTGAAAAATTTTAATGATCTATAAATGGAAAAACTGAGTTTTGTTTTCATGGGCCAACTCAAATTTCTCCTTCAAAATTCCATAGTGCTTAGGCTAAAGAATCAGAGCGAGCCTATAAACCACCACTCTACGCACTGCCCCTGCCCCACATATTTAAAGAGAGGCTAATTGACAGTGAATGTTCCACACCTGAGGACGTGCACAGCTTTCTTCACCCAAATCTTCTTTGGATCTGCACACACAGCCAATCTTTTCTTGGTGTAAAAGCTGAAAAATCAGAAAAGTTGATTTGTGTTTAAAGAGCTTTTAAATGGCTTTCTTCACAGAACATGCAAAGGAAATTTCATATTCCCACTGATCGCTCTACACAATAAACATTTCATTTATTCCAGAGGAGAAAGAAAAAAATGTCAAAAGAAAAATGTTTCTGATAAGGCTTGATGCCAGAAACGAAAATGATTCTTCCTTTCTCTGTAATTTAGTAAATAGTTGTAAAATGGCAGGAAAACAAAGTCTCAGGATTGTTATTTAATTGTGTTGCTGTGGTTACATGAGATATGTATGTTTCTGATCAATGACACATCATTCCAAAACACAGTATCCTATGTAAATCAAGAATATTATATATGACAGTACAACTGCTCTGAGTTTTTCCTTACAGCTTCAACCATTTTCTGGTAGAAGGCATTCATTTCAAAGTTTATTCCTTCCATATTTCTCTGAGATAGCATAGTAGTAGCCAAAGGTTATCTTAGAAGGTGATCTTGCTGCCCTCAACTGTGTTCCTTTGTTAAAAAACTAAGTTTTTGCCTTATTGCGATCCTATCTAAATTGAACTTTGAAGTAAGTATGTATTCTTGAAACAAAGCTATCTTTGCCACATTGGGTTTTTTAAATGAAACTCCAAAAGGGCAAATTTTTTATACCTAAAATTCAAATGTACTCCTGATACAAATGAATTAAAAGTTATTACTTACATGATTGCATTGATGTCACAAGCTTCATTGGCTAGCTGCTGGGTGAAGCCCATGATAAATTTGGGATGGAGGACATGTTCTGTATATCGGAGGCAGCAGTCAAAGTTGCTTGCTGCTAAAAAGAAATGAAAGGTGTGAGTCCACAAGAATGAACTTACTCTGTGATAGGTATTATGGAACTGCAGGAAGTGGCAGAAAACAATTTGATTTACATGGTAAATAAACTATTTAGAGGAACAGTTCCAATGTCTTTGAGACCCGATTTAACATAGTTTCCAGTTCTCTAAAAAAAAAATGATCTGTGTGCTAGGAAATTTTGGTTCAACAGTGCAGTTTAGAAGCACATGACTTCTCATAAAAGAAGTAGCTTTAGTGAAAAACACAAACTGACAGTGTTTAATTCAGTTTAATATAATCACTCAAGACCATGAGTATCTTCCACTGGAAGAAACTTACAGCTAACCTTCCAAAAATCACAGAATGAATAAACTCGCAGATTTTAATCTATTATTGGCTACTGAGTATTGAGAAGAACAAAAAATTACAAAGGAAAATGTGATTTATGGAGCAGCTCATAAGGGCCACAACTAAAGCACTTTGAAATTATCATATGAGTTAGTAAGATTTTTAAGTTCTATTCATGTAGGCTCAACATGTACATTTTCAAGAATGCAACTGGTGTTAAAAGTGATGTACTCTTACAGTATAAAGCAAAACTTGGACACTGCCCCAAGTTAAATTATAACCTGATGTAAGGTAAGGGAGAAATGTTATATTCAAAGCTGGCAAGTGATGTCCTCAAGGCTGTTTAAGGACAAACACATCAGGTGAGTCAGGTGCCATAACCCATTCCTAAAGTGTGAGTTTTGAACTTCACTAAAGCTATTTAGTCGGTAGGTAAGAAAGCTGGGGAAATAAGAGTGCTTCCCACATTTCAGAATGACTCAGTTCACTGGCAATGTTACACAATTTACATCACTCTCAGAAATAGCACTTTGGCCTTGTTCTGGAGCTCAAGAGTCTCTAAGAGCTCACCCAGCCCCCAAATCTGCTGGGATTGACAGTAGAGAGGAAAGTTTGGTCAGCAGCAGGAACCTTGTCCTCCTCCACTCACCAGTGAGCTGACAACTCCTATCATCCCCTTTTGAAGACTTTCTAACAAGCTTCCATCCCTTGGGAGCCCCCAGATGAGCTCAAGACTTAGACGAAAATGAAAATAGTTCTTCCTCCTGCATTAGCAGGAGGGACACTTACCTTCTGACTTGCTGCAAAGGTGCAGTAGCAGGACTGACACCAAAGCAGCTAGCAGCAAACTCCTGGTACTGCACATTTCAGCTCCGAGGCTAGCTCTGCTTGGTGCTGGGCGCTCAGTGCCCTGAGAGTGCTGCTATGTTCTGATAGCAGCCTGTGCCTGGGATGGCGCTACTTATAGCAAATATTGGGAATGTACACAGAAGGCGTGTTCTAACCTGGGTTTTCCCCATTGATCAACCTGCCCCAACATGCCGTCACAAAGAAAAAAAAAACCACAGGAAAACTTCCTGCCTTTCCCTAGTGTTGGGAAGGTGTGAAGGTCAGGGAGGGTGGTGTCTGGGATATTGAGAATGTGAAAATCCTGTTAAGTCCTTTGCATTTGCCAAGAGGGAAAAGCAGTTCAGCCTTGTGGCTCAGAAGTGGTTTCTATCCAGTTTTGACTTAATCTCTTGTCTCTGAATAGAGAGAGGACAAGGGTCAACTGTGATACAAAGATCAGCCTGATATAGGAACATTACAGAACTGCTATTCTTACACTTTATTTGCTTTCAAAGGCAATCAGGAGGAGAAGAAGAGGTAGGATGCCAGGCATTCTTGGGCATGTATTTACAGTGGTATAGTTGGTGCTCAGCTATCACCAAAGACCTAGAATTATTAGGCTACCATTAACAGCAGGTAATACAGCCATGTTGTAGTAGTGTCTCCAGTTTTAATGAAAAACACCAGTCCTTAAGTAAGACTCAAGCTTCAGCTTCAGCTCAATTTCATGTCAGCTCTTATAAGAATCTTCTACATTTTCATGCCTCTGATTAGTATTACAGCTCAGAAAGTAAACCCCACCTGCTTTTAATTCTTCCTGCTGATGTAGTTACATAACTCAATATAAAACCTTAGAAGGCTTAAAGAAAAGAGAAGAAGAAAACCATCAGCATTAGTTAATCAACAAAAATAAATGTCAAATAATAGCGACAATGGTAATCATGTAATATGAATCCCTAACCTATGATGGTGTAAGAAGAACTCTCCACTAGAGAGAATATCACTGTGTACTAGAGACTGGGTTTGTGGGAAGGATGTGACTACAAAGAAATAGCACAGGGGAGTTTTGGGGGAGATGATGGAATTATTTTCAATCCTATCGTGGGCATGGTTATACATATCAACATGTGTTAAAATTCATGGAACTGTGCTTCAAAAGAAAAAAGTGAATTGCATGATATGATCATTTCAAAAATAAAGTTTAAAAATATTGAAATCATTAAAAAAGGAACTGTCCAATAAACACAGTTTGAAAGAAAATGGATCAAAAAAGATACACCATACAAACAGTAAACAAAAGATAAGTGGAGTTGCTCTGCCTGTGTCTGACAATATAATCTTAAAACAAAAAATGTTACTAGAGATAAAGAGGAAGTTCCATAATGATAAAGAATCAATCCATCGTGAAGATATAAAAATTATGGCTATATATATACCTATCAAGAGCACTTTCAAATACATGAAGCAAAGACTGAGAGAATTGAAGGGAAGAATAGACTGTTTAACAATAAAAGTTGTATACTTCAATACCACACTTTCAATTATGAAAAAAAAAAGTAGAAGAAAGTAGAAGAATTTAACATGACTATAAATCAATTAGACCTAAGAGACATCTACAGAACAGTTCATCAAACAACAGAATAGGCATTCTTCTCACGTGCATATGGAACAATCTCCAAGATAAATCATATGCTAGGCCACAGAACAGGTCTTGATAAATTTAAAAGGATGGAAATCATAGGAAGTATGTATTCAAACCACAATAGAACTAAATTAGAATTCAGTAACAGAAGGAAATTTGGAAAATTCACAAATATGTGGATATTAAACAATACATTCCTAAATAATGGGCCAAAAAAGAAAATAGGAAATGCTTTGAGATGAATGAAAATGAAAACACAACATATCAAAACTTATGTGATACAATGAAAGCACTGCTCAGAAGTAAATGAAATAAGGAACAGCAAAATAATATAGGAAATCAGTGGAAAGTGGAACCAACTGGTTCTTTAAAAAGATCAACAAAATTAACAAGCTTTAACTAGACTTGCCAAGGAAATGAAGGTGAGGGCGGAGGGTGGAGAAGACAAATTGTTAAACTGAGGAATGAAAGAGGGGCCAACGTTACTAGAAATAAAGAGGAGTAAAAGGGAATTCTATGAACAACTTTATGCCAATAAATTACATAATATAGGTGAAAGGGACATATTACTAGAAAGACACAAATTACTGAAACTGACTTGAGTAGACATAGAAAGTTTGAATAGCTTTGTAACAGTAAAGATATCAAATTGGTAACTAAAAATATTTCTGCAAAGAAAATCCCAGACACAGATGGCTTCACTGGTAAATTTCATCAAACATTCGAAGAAAACTTAAAACCAATCCTGCACAAACTTTTCTAAGAAACAGAAGAGGAAGGAATAAATTCTAACTCATTCTATGAGGACAGTATTACACTGAAATCAAAATAACATAAGGACATCACAAGAAAAGAAAACTACAGACGAATATCCTTTATGAACACAAACACAAAGATTCTAAACAAAATACTAGTAAACTGTATCTAGTGGTATATAAAAAGGAGCATGCACCGTAACCAAATGGGTTTTATCTTAGGAAATGTAATACACAATATTAACAGAATAAAAACAAAAAAATATGAAAATCATTTGACAAAACTACAACACCCTATAATAAAAATGCTCAACTAGGAATATTAGAGAACTTCCTCAACCTCATAAAGGTCATCTATGAGAATCCCACAGCTAATATCATACTCAATGTTGACTGAATACCTTCCCTGGAGTTTAAGATCAAAACAGGGATGTCTGCTCTCACCACTTCTATTCAACATTTTACTGGAGGTTCAAGCCAAGACAAGAAAAGGGAATGGCACCCAGATGGGAAAGGAAATAGTAACTATCTTAATTTGTAGATGACATGATCTTGTATATAGAAAACTCCTAAAACTATTAAGTGCAGCAAGATTGCAAAATTCAAGATCAATATACAAAAATCACTTGTATTTCTATACACTATCAGTGAACAGCTAGAAAATAAAATTGAGAAAACATTTACTTTTACAATTGCATCAAAAAGAATAAAATACCTAGGTATAAATTTAGCAAAAAAAGTGAAAAATAGAACTAAAAACTATAAAACATTATTAAAGAAATTAAAGAAGACTTTCAAACAAATAGAAAGACATCTGTGTCATATATTAAGTCTTCTAGAAGACTTAATATTAACTCCAAAACTATACTAATCAAGACATGTGGTACTGGCATAAGTGTAGATATGTAGGTCAATAGAATAGAATTGAGAATCCAGATATAACCCCCCGTGTCTATGGTTAAAAGATTTTTTTATTATGGTGCCAAGACCATTCAATGAGGGAAAGAATAGTCTTTTCAACAAATGATGTCGGGCCAACTGGATATCCACATGCAAAAGAATTATGTTAAACCCCTACCTCACACCATACACCACAAATTAACACAAAATGGATCAGAGACCTAGGTATAAGCTAAAACTATTAAATACTTAGAGGAAAACATAGGAGTAAATCTTCATTACCTTGGGTTAGGCAATGGTTTTTCAGATTTTACACCAAAAGCTCAAGCAACAAAATATATCAAAACTACAAACTTTTGTGTTTCAAAGGATATTATAAAAATGTGAAAAAACAACCCACACAAAGGATATGAAATATTTGTAAATCATGTGTCTAGTAAGTGACTTATATCCAGAATGTATGAATAACTCTGGCAATTGAATAACAAAAAGATGAACAACCTAATTTGAACATGAGCTAAATATCTAAATAGACATATCCAAAGATATATTGACGGCTAATAAGCACGTGAAAAGATGCCCAACATCATTGATCATTAGGGAAATGTAAATCAAAACCACAGAGACATACCACTTAACACTCACAACAATGACTATAATAAAAAAGACAGATAATAAGTGTTGGCAGTGATGTGAAGAAATTAGAACCTTCGTAACTTGTTCATAGAAATGAAAAATAATGCAGTCACTTGAAAAACAGCTTGACAGTTCCTCAAATGGTTAATCATAGAATTACCATATGACTCATAAATTCTACCACTAGGTATACATCCAAGAGAAGTGATAATATAAGTCCACACAAAAGCTTGTATATTAATATTCATGGCAACATTACATAATAGCCCCAAAATGGAAATAATCCAGATGTCATCAACTGATGAATAGATAAATAAATGTGATAAATTTGTAAAACAGAATTCTATTTGACAATAAATATTAATGACCTCCTGATAGATACTACAACGTGAACAAACCTTGAAAACATACTAAGCAGAAAAAAAAACAAGCACAAAATGTCACATGATATGATTCCATTTATATGAAATGTTCAAAATGAGCACACTTATAGAAACAGGAAGTAGAGGAATGATTGTTTAGGACTCGTTTGCGGTGTCAGGGAAAGTAAGGGGAATGGAAAGTGACTGCTAATGGTAATGGGGTTTCTTTTTTATTTTTTTATCTAAAAATAGTAATGATGTTGCATAACCCTATGAACACACTAAAACACATTGAATGGTGCACTTTAAAAGAGTGAACTTTATAGTAAATGAATTATATCTCAATAAAGCTCATAACAACAACAAAATTCTCCACATCCCTACATCTAACACTCACTCCAGTCCACGGATCCTCTTTCTTTCTAACTACTCTCACCTGCCGGAAATGTATGTTCATTTCTTCTGCTGCCTCTATTCCTGTCCTCTCCCCTCTTCTCCCTCTGTGTCACCTATTAGTCGTACCTCTGTTTTCCTCTTCCTTTAATAACTATAAGAAAGAACTGATGTTTTGATACTTTTTTATATTGATTGAAATGTTACTTCCCTATGCTGAGTTTGATAGATGTGTCATTTCAATTTGTCACTTGAAAACTTTAAAAAATACGCCCCTCAAGTGATTTTTTATATGCTAATGAAAAGGTTAATGTAAGAAAATGATTTCAAACCTAACTTATTAGAAGGCTATTTATAAGGCTGGAATTTGTTTTTTCGCCATTCTTTTCAAGTATTTCAGACACATTCCTAGTGAGTTCTAATTCCTGCATGTAGTAGAGTCTGTTTTTTTCCCAGAAAAATTTGAAAACTTGTCTTATGAAGAAGGTACTTAGTGTATATACAGACGGTTAGAACACAGTACCTGAATTCAGAGAACTTATAATAAGAGAATTAAAACACACACAAAGAAATAGAAAATGAGGAAATACAGGGTAAGTGTCATATTCATATTTTATGAAACATTTTCATTGAAACTATTCATTGAATGTGATCATTTAAAAGTTACTTAACTCCCTTCCATTTCTACAACAAACGAACGTGTCATGCTGAGAACAGAGTGTCCTTGAAAGTTCTCTTTCTGTAGGGGTTCCATGAAAAGATTTTTTAAAGATGGAGGGAGTTCTTTTTAAAGCAGCATGTATTGAGGACCTACCTGGTGCCAGGTATTTTAGTGGGGAATGTGCTTTGGGAGCAAGGAAACATGAAATTCAATTCCTGCAGTGGGGGTTTGGGGTGGTGGGGGTGGGGTGGAGACAAAGGGCCAGACAGCCCTGAGCTTTCCAGCTCCAACCCCCGTGAGACCTGCTGGCAGCTGAGCTCCAGGCACAAATAGGTTTCTCTCCATGTTTTTTGTATAGTACAAAATTATTGAGTTTTTATGCTGGTGAAGCGTGAAGACCATCTAGTTCAATACCTTAATTTTAAAGTTGAGGACACAGAAGCTAGAGAGAAGCTTGACTTTGTATCTGGAGCTGAATCTAGAAATTAGATACTCCTCCCAGGTCAGTGCATGATTAATTTCCTCCCCAAGACTCTATTATCTCACTGTCAGTGGATGGTATTGTGTGTCATTAGCCTGCACTTTATTGGCTTTCAGGTCATAATACAAGTTGTAGTTTCATCATATACATCAAAGACAGAGATATTACAGAGATCACTAAGAGTAAAAATAGAAAACCATGATTTGAATGGAAGATAGCAGTAGTATCCAATAGAATGACTACTTAAATCAGTATCTTGTTTCTTGGCATCTCAGTCTGAATTCCCCTGAAGCAGAGCCTTGGGTGTGGATCATGTACTTGAGAGCTAATTCAGGAACCAAGAGGTTGTGAGAGGAGCTTCCAAAGTAATTCTGGGGCACTGGGAACTTGATTCCACTAGAACCTCCTGAGAAACAAGCAGATGACTTACAGAATTACCCCCCCCCCCCGAAAGGATGGCAAGTGGGATATTTGTCAACTGGCTCACATCCCTCATTGGGGACTGTCCCCCAGGGCATTAATTCCCCTGCAGTTCTAAGCTGTGTTTGGGGGTGGGGAGATGGGTCCAGCATCGGGTCCTAGAGCAGAAACAAGCAGAAGGTGCTTAAGGTTAAGTTGTGAGTGCGATGTGATGAGAACTCATTCCACTGCTGCTGGGGTGGAATCAAAGGTGGGCTGGGAGGAATGCAATGTGGGTTCCAGAGATACCTGCTACCAATGGGTTTAGAAAGCTTTCACAGAAAAAGCAATTGTGAAGAAAATAACTATCAATGCCAGGTGATTCCTACACAGACCCCAGGAAAACAGCACTGTTTTATAAAAAGTCTTTCCAGAACACACTGTCTATTCACATGCTTTTTTTCTTATGCCCCATTTATCCCAAGAAGCTTTGGCCCATAAATTTATTATGCTGCAAGGATGTGTCATTGTGCCGAGAAATACTTATTTACTGGGTCCAGGAAGCCAAGGACTAGTGGTCCTGAGAGCCACAAAGAGGCCTAAAAAATATCAGCACTACCACTAAAGAGACACTCAGGAGTAGAGTAGCCAAAGGGTGTCACTTTGACCTCCAGTGACAGCCAGAGCAAAGGAGCTGGGGGTCCGTGCACGCATCTGGAGGGAAAGCACCACGGTAAAGGAAGCTTCTACCTTTGGCTTTACCACCAACATCAACGTATGATATGCTCATCAATATCATCATAAAATTCTTGCGGGGAGTAGGGCAGAGACCAGTTTTCTAAATGTAAAAACTATTCATTCTAAACCCATACTCTGTAATAGCCACAGATACAGACTCATGCATAAATTGCTTCTTTTCAAGAATGAGAAGAGGCACCCCTGAAAGATTGGTAAAGCACTGGTTGCAGGTCACGTAGAACAGGAAACCAACCCTAAATTCCTGCAGGGTCATTGTTTAAAACAAAGTAAAGAGCCCTTATAACCAGTCCAGGGATAACTGACACTATTATCTCAGGAGAGGAGCCCTGGGTAAATTTTTGAGGGAGCATTTGGACGCTCACCTGAGTTGATGACTAAAGAAAGTTGTAGATGTTACATATGTGCACACCGGGTACTCCTTTTCTGACCTACCGAGAGACCATCCCATTTCAGATTTGGTTTCTCTGTAGAAAAGACATTAATTAACATCAAATTCACCTAACTCCCCTCTGTCCTGCTCATCTTCATGGGGACGCTCTTCAGTTTGCCTCTAGCTTCTCACCTCCCAGGTGCTGTGTGGTCACCGCAGAGGAGTCTCCATTAAGGGCATGTGGGAGGGAATCATCAGGGTTGTTATGGGCCTCACACTGGTCACCGGCAGATACAAACTATGCCAAAATTTCCTGTGTGAGGCCATTGAGCATCACCTTCTCAAAGCTAGCAAGGGAAGGCTGTCAGGCAGTTTGAGGCTGGTGTAATGAGCCTGATGGATGGAAGCCAATGGACACTCTGCTTCTTGGTTTAGTAGAGTTTCCTTATAACAATAGTCAGTGGAAAATTCAATAAATACTAGCCAACCCTTTTATGATTGATTTTAGCAAGAAAATGTCCTGATGGGACACACAGAAGTCAATCTTTGAGGAAATGTGGTGAGAAGGATCTGGAGGCTAAATGAGGGACGTTGAGAAAAGTATCGTGGTTTATGAGAAATGGCTGCTGTGAGTCGGTGGAATGGTGATACAAGGGCAGCCTATCTGTGTATGAAGAGTTGGATCTGCCCCTGAATTGTATTAATGGTTTCAATGAGATGGTTGAATACTTGGTGCTTTCCTTGCATATTTTATTATGAAAACAAAATGTACATGTCAAACTGAATACATAAATCTCCTAGTGCCTTTTCATCTCTTGAAGATTGAAGAAAGTCCATAAGAACAGAAATACAGAAAGAACAGAGTTTTGAAGATATTTCTGTACTTAAAAAAATCTCTCTGTTTAAAAGAAAGATATAAATAACTCAAGAGAGAAACACAAAGATTCATCAGAAACTCACCATGTAGAGAATAAGTGTTAAATATTTTTTGTTTAACCTCTAGACTTATATCTTGAAATTTATGTAACATAAACAGGGTCATAGGGTACATGTGTTTAAAACCTATTCTTTTCATTTAAGAATACAGGTACAGTCAACTGTTATATCAAAAAAATGTACTCTCCGTGCCACATTTAAAATAGTTGTACAGTTTCTCATTGCATGATTATCCATGATTTAATTTCCCAGGTGTTTCTTATTTTTCAGTTGTTGTAAATAGTACTATGAAGAACATTTTATATTTGAATCTTTATATTCTTCATTACTTTCTCAAGATAAGTCCAAGAAATGCAATTCATCAAGAAATGTGTACATAATCAATAGTTTCGAGATTGCAAAGCTATCTACCAGAAATCTCTGCTTGGGTGGAGCCAATTCCCTGTACACTTTACAAGATTTAGAAATAGGTGCGTTTACGTATAGGGCTTTGTGGAAGCAACCACATTCACTTCTTTATTAAATATGAATCTAAAATGTGGCAAATGCCTCAATGCAATCAGCTACCACGATATGTCCTAGCCTGCACCTCATTAACTGCTAGGGACTTTTTTTTTTTTTTTGCTGGCACACCCTCTATGAAATATATATGCTATGCTCTGACCTCTTAAAGTAAATATTTTGCCAGGGAAATCGAAGAACCGGAAGAAGAGAACCAACAGAAGGGAGGGGACAGTCCCTATCACTCCCGTACTTTCCAAAGGATTCTCTGGGTACTGAGTAGATTTATTTAAGGGATCAAAGGTTTTAAATATGTAACTGAGTTATTGCTCAGATGATGAAATCTAGGTAGCTCCCTATTGTAAGTTCAAAAATCCCCCTGCATGCTTTCTCAAAGCTGGCATGAAGGAGCCAGCTATAATAATCTGGGTAAGCAGAGAATAATCTGCTGAGGAATGCTGCTCGGTCATTGCACAGATCAGGGCTGAGGCCACACGTTCCTGCTGAGCACCCAGCTTCACGTTGCAGCCAGCAATTCCCGTGTGGTCCTCAGAAACGGCATCAGATAAAAGGCCAGCATGACGACATGTTCCAAGTTCTAATATGTGATATTTAAATACTCCAATATTGTGTAAGTTTACTCTGCTTTTGTGCGGAAGGGTTCAGCTGTTCATTTAGTATGTTTCTGAAGTTATTCTAAAAAAGACTAACTCTAACCACTTACTTAAGGCAATCTGTATCTACTAAGAATATAATCAGAAATGTTGGCAAAAATTACACACGAAACCATTCAACACAGCACCCTGTAGGATAAGAAAGAAAATGAAAATACCCAAATTGTCATTAATAGAGTAGTAACTAAAATAATTATAGGATATCTGTGGGATTAGATAATATGCTGCCATTTAAATAATGTTGAAGCATTTTATACAAGGAGATAGTGTCGATGTAAGGACAGTGAGAAGAGAGGAACCCAAAATTGTAAATAACACATCAATCCAGTATGGAAAACTGTGTATATTTACACTCATGCATTAAAAAAAAAAAAAGACTGGAAGGAATTCACCAAAGTGGAGACAGCAATTACCTCTGGGAATGGGAGGCCCTCCATCCTCATTTTCAGTTTTTTTTTCTCCTATATTTATCAATCTTTTTATAATAAACACATATTGCTCTTATAATCAGAGAAAAAGAAGCTATTTTCAAACCCACATATAAAAACCCCATTTCCTACTATATTGAACTTAGCAATATGATTTCAAAGGGCTACTTTTATTCATAATTTTAATATTTTCTAGTAAACATTGCCCCTGGAAGAGACAGAATGATCTTATTTCTTGGAATGCCTCATACCAGGCTTTCAGGAAAATGTTACAGTAAGCCTTGCAAAGTTCTCACAGCACTCTTAGCTTCACGGACAGCTGTAGAAGAGAGACCACTATATCAGGAGAATATCAATAATATATTCTGTCTTAGAATTTGTGGGATAAAATAGGTGAAAGTTAACTGGAAAGAGTTTACACGGGCTGGTAGATTTTTCCAAATTTAATTGTGAGGTTACTTTATTAGGTTAGGAATATGTGTTTATAAAACAGTTTCAAAAACACAGATTACTTTGCTGGTAAGGATGAAAGAATAAATGACCAGGCCAGTAACTTGCTATGTGATTGGGCAAATCATTGTGTCTCTGGGTCTTAGCATGTCCCTCAGAAAATGAGCAATGAGCAAATGCCTACTTTCTCGGTTCTCTTTCAAAAGTAATATATTATTGACTAATACAAAAGAATTCTTTTACAGATCTTATTAAGCATTCATTTCCAGTAAACAAGAAGAAATAGCTATAAACTCTGGCAGTATTTATAGCCTTATGAGTCTTTGGTGGTGAGAACATTTAAGATTTAGTCTCTTAGCAACTCTGAAGCGTGTAATTACACTCTAAGTACATAATGTGGGTACAGTGTTACTGGCTGTAGTCCCAAGGCTGTGCATTAGATCTCCAGAATTTATGCTTCTTCTGACTGCAAGTTTGTACCTTATTTCCAACATCTCCCCATTCCCCCTACTCCACAGCCCCTGGTAACCACCATTCCACTCTTTGTTTTTATATAGTTATAACTAGATTTTCAACAGTTTATAATAATCCAGTTTAACCAATAGGCTTATAAACACTTCCTTGCATTTTACCATAATGTGACCTAAGCAAGCACCCATTTTGAATCTTGTCATTTTTCTTAACTGTGTTACATCCTACCATCCTAAACATCCATCCTCTCAAGGTAGAAGTCAGGCAAATCCTAAGATAACTTGTCACTTCCAACTATACACATCACCGTTTACGGCACATTTGTTCAGAGCTCACCAGTGCCCATTGGGAGTGAACCCGATGCTAGAATCAAATAAGCATCTTGAATGTTCTCAAGCCCAGAACTACCGATCTGCTTGGGGTCTGTATGTCAGTTCAGGAAGATTAACCGAGTCATGACTTGGTTCACAGGTGTTGTGACTGCCACTAGAACGAGGTGGGCTGATGCAGTAGCTATAGCCAGGCAAGGGCATCAATAAGGCCATAGTTCTGGATTCATCACCAGACAGGCTCACTGATTTGCTTCAGACCTACAAGCCTTAACTCAGGCCAGGCATGCAGAAGGGGACTTGGGAGAATGATGGCAGGTGGGGCAGAACAAAATGTGTCCTGTACTGTGAGGACAATCAGTACAGCATCTCCAAAACCAGCCCAAAAACTTTTACGAAACTCCTCCAAAAGGCTGTACCCACCTGACTATTGAGTTTAAGCACCTTCTGAAATGTTCCCATCCTTTCTGAGGCTTGCTATGATCCCTCGGCAGAGAATCACAGGAGAAAACTGACAGATTCTTTCAAACGTCTGTGTCATACAGCCTTAGTTTTCCAGGAAAAAACTTTCTCCCATAGATGAGTCAAGTGCCATAGATGATTGTTACCCAAGCCAAAGGGGGAGCAGGACCATGGGGGGAATAAAAAGCTAAGAAAAGCTACACTGTGGTTTTTTAAGAAATGGTGTATCTCACCGTGACAGCCACTGAAGATTTTTCCACCCCAAGCTATTTGTTACTAATTAGTAGAGACACATGATCACTTTTAGGAAGATGATTATAAAAACAGGAGTAAGTAGCTCAGAGCACCACTGGCCCTGGGCTGCATATGAAGCACATTCATATAGGTTCCTGTTCTTTCTCTTACTCTCAATTTATCTTATTTTAATGCCATTTCAGCTTTTTTTGGGCAAAGGGGGGTGTTAAGCTTATTTTCTCTCTCCTTCTTCCTCTTCCTTTCCTGTCTCCCTTTCTATTTTCCTCACCTTTACCATTCATTTTCCTCCTAACTTAAAATTATAGATGTATTTTGTCCTCTGCTTCTACTTCTCCTTTTTCCCTTTCTCACTTTCCATGCCAAATAATGGTGTTCAAAAGGAGAATTTTCTCAGCCAACTCTACCAAATAAATTGGCCCTTTGACTTATTGATAAATATATATGTATTCACTCCCCACCTCGGCCCCCAATAGAAAATATGTTAGCTGACTCTTCCACAGACTTTTGGGAGCTTAGAATGAATTGGCAGCATGAACATGTAATTTGAGCCATTCCAAATGCGAAAGTTTTTGTTTTAAAGTGAAAGCAACTAAGAAAATAATTCAGGCTTGATGTTGTTCATCCCTCCACACTCCAAAGAAGTCTGACCCTTGTTGAATGTCATAGTCAATAAGAATAATTGCAAGAATGGAGAGAATTAGTTTGAGCACCTGGAAAACTTAGTCTAATAGGAGCTTTCATTGAAGGAGGAGGTGGGTTGGGGGCGGGGGGAGAGAAGACTGAATATTTTGCTTCCTCTAATTTTTAGCAATAAAATACATTAGAAAAACTGAAAAACCTCACCTTTCAGTAGTTTCAATTATGCCAACATATATAACTAAGAAATCAACACTTAATGGTAAAAATGGCCAAATTACTCTTAGGAATATAAAAGAAAAAACACTTTGGGGATACACAAAAACATGCATGAGTGTTAGGTATTGTTTCCAGCACACTAAGCAATCTGATCAAGACAAAGATGTAAAAGAAGAGTTTTGGTGGTTGAGAGAGTTTGGGTGGAAATTTAGTAAGAAAGATAAAACATAAATCAATGAAAAAGCACTAACAGCAAGCACTTATACAGCAACTTGCTGGCAGGCACTTCTATAAGTATTTATGTATAGTAATTTGTTTAATTGTTACAGTAACACTGTAGGGTAAATATTACTATTAGAGATGTGTGTGTATATATACATATATGTCTATGTGTGTGTATACATATGAATATATGTGTATATTTGTAAAATGACACACATAATGACTATTATTATTTCCATTTAACCAGTATGGAAACTGCAAGAAAGAAGTATGAAGTAATTTGTCCAGAGTCACAGATAGTAAGTGGCAGAAATGAGATTTGAACCCAGGATTTGGTAGGATATAAGGAGAGCGAGGGAGGAAGAAAGTTCAGAAGAAAGAGAAATAGAAAGAAGAAAACAAGGTTCTAAAATACATTAGAAAAACTGACATTTCTTATTTAGGTAACCAACGAACTACTGAAAACCCACACTGATGAGGACTCTCAGGGAAGGGAAGATATTCAAGAACTCACTCTGTTAATTTAGTGAAGTGGTAAGATATTACAAATAAGGCAGTAGGATGTGGAACTCTAACAGGTAACATTTGACAGAGAAGAAGAAACAAAGCTCTTCACTCTTCTCTTTGCTCTTACCTTACATCTTGTCTGAGGTATTAGCAGGAGTTAGTGTTTCCTTGGCTAAGAGAAAAAATACATACTTGAAAAGGGGGGGAAATGCTAAAAATAAAACATTCTCATTCAGTGTTGGTGAGAAAAACTTTGAAAGTTCTTAGATATGGAAAGAGCACCTGCTGGCACCTCTAAAAATTTCTCATGTGCGATTCTCAAAAAAAAAAAATTAAAAAAAAAAGCCAGCCACACCCCACTGCCATCCTGTCATTCCAAAAAAGTGTGCAATCCACCCACAGCATGCATGACACCATGTGACAGAATTTCCCCAGCACGTGCGGAATCTGGCAAGGACTCCACCAGCTTCCTCCTGGGCTTCAACTCCTGCAGGTTCTTATTGCTGATCTTGTCAGTGAGGCCTTTATTGTGACCTATTTACCATTTCCTGTGTGCCAGGAAGAGACTTGATTTTGGAGTAGAAAGTGAACTGTCAGCATTGAGTCACAGTAAATGCTTTAGAACTTGAACCGAGTCCAGTTCCCAGGAGTGACTACAAAGAGCAGCATAGCATGATCACACACGCACCATCTGATACCCTCCTCCAGGCCGTGAGGACCATGCTCACTAACTCCAACAGGGGCTCAAGACAAACCTCTCAGAACCAACAAGAGGGGTGAGCTCAAGATGAAAGAGGAAAGTGCGTATGATTCAAAATGAGGATTTGCAGATGAGGAGGAGGAAAGACATTGATTAGCAAAGTGCATGCAAAACACATGTCAGACATAAGACAGGGCCAAGAGCGGAGGGGCACGGGACTGATTGCGCTTCTGGGATTGCCCCACCCTTCCTGGAGCCCAGTCTTCTGGTGCCCCCCAGCCCCCGCTATAAAGGTAGTGCCAACTACAGAGAGCAACATTGGCCATGCATACCCACAGGGCTGGGGAAGACCTTCAGAAGGCAGAAGGGTCCCCACCTGCCCACACTTCTCCATGGGATATCCTAATGGGATGATAACGCTATCCTCTATCATCCTATGAAGTCTTTAGGAAAACTAAAAATCCTTCTGGTCTTGCTTCTCAGTATGGACTTGTTGATTTAAGGGCCTTTCCCTAATGTATCTTCCCTCATTCCCGGAATGACTCTTCTTATCCCTCCACTCCGACCTGGCCCATCACTGTGGTTAGATGTCCACATCCAATTTATCATTCATGACAGGTCATTCAAAGGTTACTTTTCCAGGGTAATTTCCACAACTGGATTAAATGGTTCTTTCCTTTCAGCACTCATGGCACTTTGCTTTTCATACCATGTGAGAACCTGTATTGCCCTGTCTTTGTCTTTACGGCATCTGACACAGGGTAGAGGTTCATGTGTCTCAAATTAATGAACCAACGGAAGTCACCTTTGATTACTCCCACCCCTCATTTCCCATGTCTATTAGTCACTAGTTCTTTGACACACTCCACTTCCAAATCATTTCCCTCTCTCCCACCACAGCTGCCCTGGCCTCTGGTCTCAGAACTCCATCTGCAATGCTATGGTAATTTTCTGGAACCGCCTCTCTGCCATCACAGAATCAAAGAATATTATGACTATGACATGGAGAAACTTGTTCTCCACTGTTTCAGTTGGCTGGTTCCCAACAAGAGAAAAAGAGGATGGTGGACCAGTCCATCTTCCCCATGGGGCTATTTCTGGGAAAACAAAAAAACAGGAAAGATAATTTCATAGGAGTTAGATCTCAAGAGAATTAAATGAGAAAGAAGAATGATATAGAAGGGTTACTTCAAGAGAGTGAGGTGAAGAGACTTTTATTGGCAGTAACCATGAGTTTGAAATTTTAGAGAAAGAGAAAATTAAAATTAATTTTAATATTTACAATTTGGCATTAGGTCCTTCACAGATCTACCACTTCCTCTTAAGATGTACCTTCCATTGAAATTAAGTTGGCCTCTTTTGTCATACTAGTGACTGTTCATTATTAAATGTTCTCCATGTTAATATTTTATGTATATATTCACCATTCCTGGGTACATATTTCTATAATGCTTTTAGAGATAAGAGATTTGGAACATTGAGAAATTTGCCCAATATCACCCAACTAATAATATCAGAACCACAGTCCATGCTGCTTCTCCAAAACCTGCCTCTTCCGAATTGGCCAAGGGTTAGCAATGCACACCTTACTGTCAATCATCATGCTAAGCTATCCTTGTCAAAATTCACATGGCTAGATGGTAGTGGAATTGATATTTCAACCCTGATCTCTTATTCCAAAACCCAAGTTTCTTCAACTCTTCTGATTTGACTTCCATCTTAGTAACCTTGCTTGTCTCTGTTTCCCTATAACTTTCCCCAATTTTCTAAGGCTTCACTAGAGGTAAATCTGTCTTCTGTGGAGTCTTTCCTCACTATCCCTCCTTCATAGTTATTCCTCACTTACTGCAGTTTGCTACAATACTTCTACACTGAAGGATTATTAACTAAACTTTGTGGATCCCTAGTACCCAAGGGTGACCTTAAATATATTTATCAAGCCCCAGAAGTTATATATAAAATGTTGGGTCCAGCCAACATAGTACTGAAAGAGAAGAACAGAGTTGGAAGACTGATACTAGCAGATGTTAAGTCTTTCTATAATGCTATAGTACTCAAGATAATGTAGTATTGGTGAAGAATAGACAAATACATCAACGGAACAGAGTAGAAAGCCCAGAAAGAGAACCACATAAATATAATCAACTGACCTTTGATAAATAAGGTGAGCAAAGGCAACACAATACAATGGAGACCAAAAATAGTCTTTTCAACAAATGGTGCTCCAACAACTAGACATTCATCTGTAAATAATAGTAATAATAATATAGACAGATCTTAGACCCTTCATAAATATAACTCAAAATTGATCACAGACCTAAATGTTAAACACAAAACTATAAAACTCCTAGACAATAACATAGGAGGCAAATCTAGAATGACCTTGGGCATGACAATGATTTTTTAGATAGAACACCAAAGATACAATCCATGAAAGAAATAATTGATAAGATAGACTTCATTAAAATTAAAAACTTGCACTCTACATAAAATAACATCAAGTGAATGAGAAGACAAGCCACAGATTGGGAGAAAATATTTGCAAAAGACACATCTGATAAAAGTTATTATCCAAAATATACAAAGGACTCTTAAAACTCAATGGTAAGAAAGCAGAAAACCCAGTTGCAAAATGGACCAAGGATTTTACTAGAGACCTCACCAAAAATATACAGAGAGCAAATAAGCATATGAAAAGATGCTCCACATCATATATTATCAGGGAAATTCAATTTAAACAACATTGAGATACAACTACTTACCTATTAGAATGGCCAAAATCCTGAACCAAATTCTGGAGAAGATGTGGAGCAACAGGAACTCTCATTCATTGCTGGTGAGAATGCAAAATGGCATATAGCACTTTGTAAAACAGTCTGGAAGTTTTCTTACAAAATTAAACATACTCTTACCATACAATCCCAATCTCACTCCTTGGTATTTTTCCAAAGGAGCTGAAAACTTATGTCCACACAAAAACCTACACACAGATGTCTGCAGCAGCCTTATTCATAATTTCTAAAACTTGGAAACAACCAAGATGTTCTTCAATAGGTGAATGGATAAATAAGCCATGGTACATCCAGACAGTGGAATATTTTTCAGTAACAAAAAGAAATGAGCAATCAAGTCACAAAAAGACATGGAGAAACCTTAAATGCATATTAATGAAAGAAGCCAATCTGGAAAGGCTACATACTACATGATTTCAACTCTATAACATTCTGGAAAAGGAAAAACTATGGAGACAGTAAAAAGTTCAGTGGTTACCAGGGGTTGGATGTATAAATAGGTGAAGGAGGGGGAAGACTAGTGAAGCACAGAGGACTTTTAGAATAAAAACGCTGCCTACATTACTATAATAGGGGAATAAATTCACTATACATTTGTCCAAACCCACAGAATGCAAAACACCAAGAGTCAATCCTAGCAAACTATGGACTTTGGGTGATACCATGTCAGTGTAGGATCATCAGTTGTAACAAATGCACCACTGCGGTGGGGATGTTGACGGTAGGGAAGCTGTGGCAGGGAGTATATGGGAGCTCTGTGTACCTTCCTTTCAGTTTTGCTGTGAACCTAAAACCACTCTTAAAAAAAGTCTTTAAAAAAAGATGTTGGATCTATCTGTGTAGGTGCATTTTTCAGAGGGGGCAAGTCACAGTTCTCATCGGTACCTTTAAGGATTCTGTCATTCCAGATGTTAAAGAATCACTGCCTTGGAGCTTTCCTGTCAATCCTTGGATTTGCTCAGAAAAAAATTCCATGCTCATTCCTTTCAATTCATTTCCTTGAACCCACCACGCAGAGGACTTTGAACTGCCCTGTCTTTTCTGTAACACAAATGGGCTCCCAGTTGCCCACAGTGGTGTCCTTTGGGCACAATTACAGGATTCCCCTTGCTGGCGGTAGGGATTTCCCAGCCTTGCCGGTTCTCTCCTTCTTTCCTTTATTCTCATGCAGATAATCACCACTATGCTGCATGTGTCCCATTTGCTTCCCTCTCCTTAGAAAGTTTAACTGATATGCTGTTCCCAGGCCGTTTATCGCATGCCTTTCCTGTTCTGCCTGGCAAAGGTGGTTTCCAGGTACTGGGACCAGTGCCCATCAGTTCTGGTGTTTGTTTGTTTTTTTAATTCCCCAGAAGGAAAACCCAGACCTATTGAGAAATGTAGCAAATGTGATCCCATTTTATTCCTGCCATCTGCTTTTAACAGTTCAGAACTTAAAGTTAAAACACAAAATTGGTTTGAAGAGAAGAGAGAACACTGTTCAAATCCATGCTAAGATTTCAGGGTTGTGTGTGACTTTAGATTCACTCACCCATCTCAACAAACAAGTCAACGACATGCCCGAGAATTTTGTCAAAGTCTTAAAACTGGTTAGTTGTAAAGTAAGTTTTTTTTCCCAAACCATTCTGTTTTTACCCAAACCACCAACTCCAAGATACACACATACTCTTTTCTTACTTGAATCAACATTTTTCTAACTCTATGTACCAAAGCTTCTTAGCCATAAAACAAGGAACATGTGGATGCATTGCATGGGAGCAATTTTCCTGGCTCTATGTCTGAGCTGAAAAATACAGATATGGATTAAATATGCAGCTAATTAGATGTGTAGCACCCACTCAGAAAGACTATGCTCACACACACAAAAAAATAATAATAGTAAGTAAAGACCAAAGTTGTGGACACATCTAAACAGCACACAACTGAAGATTTGCAAACTGGTTTCAGGTTCAACATCTAGCAACTGACCATTTCTGGACTCAGCAATAAGACCCCAGCCTATCCTTAACATATGACTTCCGCAAAGACCACTGTATGCAGAAGGCCGGCAGAAGCCTGTACTGGTTATAGGTTCAGCAGCCCCCAAAAGCAAGTAGGGGCTCTTTGGTCAGCAGCTCTCCACCCTCATTTTCTTCTCAATAGGAAATGATACTACCCAGGAGTTCTATCAGCTGCTGGCTGGATTCTCATCTTGCTCTTTGGAGGCCACCATGGTGCACATGCAGGAAACAGTGACACAATGAGAACACACTTGTCCTTAGGTGTTGGGGATTCTCTCTCCCTGGTGTCCTGTGGATCTGGGCAAGTGAAATGGGGGCAGGAGGCAGGGAAGGGGGAAGGTTGTGATCCTGGGGTTGAAGTTGAATTGATGAAAGAGGACAAAAGGGATATTCTGGTGAGAAAGGTAGGGTCTACAAGATAGCACTTGAGATGAGGGTGGGTGTGTGGGGCATCGCTACACAGTTTGAGAATCAGAAGAATGCTTGGTATTACTTAGCTGCTCTTTCCTTTGGATGAGGGGGCTTCTTTAAAAGTACAATTAAATTTCACCTCTCAGCTAGCACAGTAACCAGCTCTCCCACGCTATCTGGTTATCTTCCTCCGTCTAGTGTTATGTTGGTGGAACCCAACCAACGTGGGGCATTGCCCCAAGTCCTGGTGTAACTAGCTACCCCATAGAAGTGATTTTCCAATTCTTTCTCTAACCCAGTGACTCATAGATCCTTACTATCCAGAAGGAAAAAGAAAGAAATTTCTTTCTTTTTTTAACACATTTTTTAACATTACACACTTTATATACCTTCCTCAAAGTGATTTTCAAATATTAACTCATAACAGAGATATGCTAGGGGATTTCATATCTATTCTTACTTCAGTGTCTCTTCACACGATATGTGTTAACAATGATGGTGTCTAAGCCAATTCTAAACCAACCCTTATGACAACGATGTGAGGTAGGCTCATTAAGTCCCGTTTCACAGATGAGGAAACTGAGACTCAGAGAACATTGAATCTGGCCCGAGGTCACATGGCTATTAAGTACCAGAGGCAAGATCAAAATCTGAGTTTGCCTGACCGAAGCTCTTGGTCCTCAGAAACGACAGGGTGCAGAATCAAACCCTGAGGATGGGGCAGCACCTCGATGCTGCCCTGTGGCAATTTCAGCAACAAGTCAGGCATCCACCTTGTGCGGGACCCTGCCATATCTCACATGCGGCCCCTTGAGAAGACTACTGTGGGACAGGAAAGCCTAGGTGACTGGGACCAGAACCTCAGGTGCACAGGGTTCGGTAGAGAGAAACCACAGAAACTGGAAGTCGTGCAGGCTGCAGAGCATCTAGGCAGAAGACTGTGGTCAGGTCACTGAGCACGAAGGTAACTGGAGTATCCCAAGGCATGGCAAGCGATCTCTTCAGGACCTACCCAGCAAAGTGTGTAAGGAAGCAAAGAACAATGGGGAAATCCCAAGGGAACGAACAGAACCCCGGCCCTGAGCTGAGTTTCCAGTTCGGCCCAGGGGTGAACTGGTAAGAGCAGGATGACCCAGATGAAGAAAGGGCCGGCCTCCGGGGCTAGGATCTGAGATTTGGCCGTGACCCAGCGATCGGGACAGAAGCCCAGGAGTCACAGCTACAGCACGTGCTCAGCCTGGGCCAGAGATGAGGCGACAGAATCCTAGAGCAGGGCCGGAAAGAAGCATCTTCCACAGTTTTCCAGGGGCCACCACTGTCCCTGGAGGTGGTGGAAGGTAATCTTGGGTGGCCCTGGGCTAAGCAAAGTTAACCAAATATTTTCCTGATGTTTTTGCGGAGATATTCATATACTTAGATTCGTTTTAAATCTCCAGAAGGGGACATACAGCATTTCCCAAATGTATTTGATCAGAGAATTCTTCGTTTTGTTTTTTTAACAGATCTGTTGTTACCCTCTGGAACATCAAAACACTATTTGGGAAACAGTGACATAATGTGCTTTAAACAATTCTCCACCCCCAGGATTGAACATAGGTCCTTAAAATGGAATGACGCTTTGCTGGCAGGTGGGGATCCTGCTGCCCCAGCCAGGCAGAGGCTGTGGGGCTGGGCCAGGCAGGGCCAGGCAGACGCAAGACACGTGAAGTGCAGAAACATTAGTTCTGCTTTCAAGAAGTTGATGCTTTAGGGTAACCCAGTCCTTTCAAAGCGGCAGCTATACCCTTCTCCTATTTTACCCAAGCTCTGCCTACATTCTCCTCTCCTTTCGTGGAGTCGGTCATTGAAAATAAAATAGGTATGATATATCCTTACAATGGAATATCTGTCAGCAACAAGTTTAAGTGAAATACGGACACAGCAACAACATGAATGAATGTTGAAAACTTTACACCAAGTGAAAGAAGCCCCACACAGAAGTCCACAGAGGGTAAGATTCCATGAACATGAAACGTCCAGAAAAGGCAAATCCACAGAGACAGAGGCAGAAGAGCGGCTGGTGGGGCTGAAAGAGCGGGGAGTGCCAAAGCGCTCGGGGATTCTTCTTCTGGGAGGAAAGGGGAAGGTGAAATGGTTCTGAAATAAGGTGTGTGATGGTCATACATCACTGTGAATACATATTTTAATGGGAAACTTCCGTATGCCCTGCTCACCTGGGAGCAGGTAAAACCCATTCTTGCTTTCCTACATGCCTAAGGTTTGAAGAAATTGACACTCCTTTTTTGGTTAAGTCAGTAAACCTTTGAAATGTGAATAAACAGCCCCCTTCCAGCTCTCCCTCCGGATCTCTTACCCTCAATCGAATAGAGTGATTTGCTAGCCAGCTGTCTCCTAGGCACATCCACCGAGTTTACTGGGACATGATGGGCCCACTGGAGGTAACAGCGTAGCAGGTCATGGTGAGGGACGCTGCTGTTCACCAGGTGTTTGGTGGGCCATGTCTTACTTAAAAAAAAAAACTTTTAAAAAAGCACTTTTACAAAATAAAATCATTAAATAATAAAAGATAAACAATTAAAAAGCTTTGACTCCTCCGAACGGTCAAGGTCATGAAACACAAGGGAAGACAGGCTCTGTCACAGACCAAAGGAGACTAAGAGACATGCCGGCTGAATGCAACGTGGCCGCCCTGCGGGGATCCTCGAACAGCACCAGGACTTCGGTGGGAAACCAGGGAGTCTCACCGAGTCCAGAGCTCAGCTCACAGGAGAGTGCCAGTGAGAACCTCTCAGTCTTGGTAAACATGCCACGGTTTTGTAGGCTGGCTGCTTTAGGGCAAGCCGTGCGAAGGGGACCCGGGAACTCTCCACAGTACCTCTGTAACTTTTCTGTAAGTCTAAAATTATTCCAAAACGAAAAGAGCAAATTTAAAATAAAAAAAATGTCTATGCACAAACTCAAGCCCAGTCAGTCAAAGCTGACTGCTATTATTATTTTCTTGACTTAACCATGCCTTTCTTCACAGAGAGATGCAAGAACCGGTCTTGCTCCCACTGTCTCCGAATGGCACCCACCTATGTCTCGCTGCTCTGTTTCTCCCATGAGAGATTTTATATCTTTTCCTTTTCCTTGCAGTCTTCACTGGAAGAAGAATCCAGAGAAACCTGAGTCACTGGGACTGCCAGCTGGTTACCTGGGCAACTTCTACTAATTCTACCACATACTCCTCAACACATACACACCATCTCAGCAAAATTAGGTAATACTGCACAGATGATGTTAATCCCATCTGCTTTTTCCCAAAATCTCTTTAAAGGCTAAATCACCCCCTAGCAACCTCAACTCTTGGAGCAGAAACCTTGAATTTGTAGTGGCACGTTCTTGAGCCTTTTTATTTTGAAACAAATGGCTTGTTTGAACTGATGCAAAGTAAAGAGCAACTAGGAAATGAATCATGTGGATTCAAACGGCACCTGTCAGCACGCAGGCAGGAAGGGAAAGGTGCACCAAAACATGCAAATGCCAACATTTTTCTTTCCGTTCCAAGAATGACCTTTTCTGTGAGCATCACTTTTCACACCAGCTTTCAAGGTGTGGGAGAGAATTTTTCCAGTTTCTATCAGAACGGGCAAACACCACACCACCAAGGATAAATTTCAATATTTCTTGGAAATCAGCATTGACAGCATTCATATTCTTTTACCAAACCATTAGAAAGGTTAAGAACACAGAAAACTCCTATAATTCTGGGTGGAATAGAATGAAAGATTAGCAGTCAATGGCAGAGATAAATGAGGGACCCGTTGCTCTTTCCATGATTAACGGAAATTCTGAGAGAAAATATCAGAACTTTGATTTTAAAAATAAAGAAGTGGAAAATAGTAGACTCATCATTTCCTCTCTCCTATTCTTTATCTCCCTTTTAAAACTGACTTATGTAGATTTGAAAAGTCTTTCTAGGGTTAACTTAGATGTGGAAAAAAAATCTTTGAAAAGTGACCTACTTAGAGTTCAGTGAAATTGTCATAGAAACTGTAGAGGTCGTCTAGGACAGCTACCCATGTACCAGGTAATGAAATGAGGGCCAAGATCAATGGAACGACGTTTCCAGGTTGAGTTATCTATTGAGTGGAGAACCAGGACTCAAATCCAAGTCTTCTAACTCCCTATTTGATGATCTTTCATCTCCTTTCTGTTTATTTCACTTTGAACAAAAAAAGGTAAAAGATTCCAATATGAAGAAAAGGCAAAATAATTCATCATTCTGCTCAAAGAAAAGGCATTCGTAACCATAAGAAGGCCAAAAAAGAAACAGGATAAAATAGTCACCTGTTATTGAACTATTCAATGATTATGTTATAAACTGCATGTATTTATTTCACTCAGGGGTAAAAAAGCACTTTTTTCTAAGCACAACTACATTCATATTCAAGCCCAAGATTCTCTTACCCTAGACAATCTTCCACCCTCCCCTCCATTAATATTAGAGGATAATTAAGGTAGCAGAGATTAGAAATATGCTGCTATCTTAACACCTGTTATCAGAAATACTCTCAAGGTGGGAACTGTTTTCATAAGCAAATGTCATGATAAGTGGGTAAACTTACCATGAGTAAAGATAAGAAACAAAAGAGAAAGCTAAAGTGCTTTGCATTAAAAATCAATGGATGCTAAAGGGTAAAACTATAAAACTCCTAAAAGATAACATAAGAGAAAATCTAGATGGCTTGGGTATGGCCATGATTTTTTTACATATAACACCAAAGTCACAATCCATAAAAGAAATAATTGAAAAGTTAGGCTTCATTAAAATTAAAAACTGTACTTTGTGGAAGACAAGGTCAAAAGAATAAGACAAGCTGCAGACTGGGAGAAAATATGTGCCAAAAACACATCTAATAAAGGATTGCTGTCCAAATTATACAGAGAACTCTCAAAACTCAGCAATAAGAAAGCAAAAGCCCAATTAAGAAATGGGCCAAGGACCTTAACAGACACCTTACCAAAGAAAATACACAGATGGCAAGTAAGCACATGGAAAGATGCTCCACATCATATGTCGTCAGGGAAATGCAAATGAAACAACACTGAGATACAACTACGCACATTAGTTGTATAATTATTAGAAGGGACAAATTCCAAAACACTGACAACACCAAATGCTGGTGAGGATAGAGAACACCATTCATGGCTGGGGGCACAGGCAAAATAGTACCTACTTGGAAGACAGTCTGGCAGTTCCTTATAAAACTATACACACTCTTACCATATGATCCAGCATCGCACCCCTTGGTATTTATTCAAAGGAGTTGAACATTATGTCCACACAAAACCTGCGTATGGATGTTTACAGCATCCTTATTCATAATTGCCAACACTTGGAACAACCAAGATGCGCTTCTGCAAGTGAATAGACAAATGAACTGTGGTACACCGAGACAATGAAATATTATTTAGCACTCTAAAAAATGAGCAGTCAAGTCAGGAAACGACATGGGGGGACCCTTAAATGCATACAGTGAAAGAAGCTGCCTGGAAAGGCTACATGCTATAGGATTCCTACTCTACAACATTCTGGAAAAGGCAAAACTATGGATACAGCAAAAAGATTAGGGGTTGATGGGGATGGATGAACAGGTAGAGCACAGATTTTTAGGGCAGGGAAAATATGCTATATGATACCATAGTAATAGATACCTTCCATTAGACATTTGTCCAAACCCACAGAATGGACACCACCAAGAATAAACCCTGGCATAAACTATAGACTTTGGGTAATGATGATGTGTCAGTGTAGGTGTGTCAGCTGTAACAAATATACCACTCTGGGCAGGACATCATTGATGGCGGGGGAAGCCATGCATGGGAAATCTCTGTACTTTTCCCTTAATTTGTTGTGAACCTAAAACTGCTCTTTAAAAAAAAAAGCCTTAATAAAAAATATCAGAAGACACTTGGGTCTGATGAGACAGTAGGAGGAGAGTGGGGTGACTATAAAAATACTCTTGAGTGGGAGACACCCCTGACTGTCAGAAACCCTGGGGAGGACAGTAGACTCGGCAGCACCCCTGAGCCGACTGTTAGACCCTAAGGAACGGAGCGATCGCTGACCCACACCTTTTGTACAAATATTATGGCAGATGGTTAGTGAAAGAGGGTTTGGTGTCCGGCCAGTGGGGCGGGCTGTGTGGCCAGGGCTTGAGCAGGCTGTGGAGTAGTACAAACTGCATTCATGAATGAAAACCTGCCCTTTTCATCACACAGGCCAAAGAGCAAATAAATATGCCTTCCTGCAGCTTTCTAACCCAGTCTCTCTTCTTTTATTTGGTTTCCGGTTTGGGTTGTTTGCTCTGCACTTCGAATGTTACTATTGTTACTGTGCGAACCCCAGAGAGAAAAAAACACCAAGAGGACGGCCTCAGTAGTGACCCAGATGGCCTCAAAAGGCCTTTGCTGAACACTGGAGAAACTTGTCAGCATAGACTTAACTTACAAGAAAGCCACCCTGGAAGAGGAGGAAAGGGGCCTACAGATAACCTAGAAAAATCCTTTGCTTCACAGTGAGGACCCAACGGCTGCAGGAGGAAGGTGGCTGGCCCCACATTCGCCAGCTGGTTAGAGTACAGCGAGATCTCCTGATACTCAGATCAGTGCTGAAGACAACTACATCCACTCATCTTAAAACAAGCCTCTCTCTCCATCAAACATTCAGCTACTTCCTCTAGGACCTTCACTGTTTCTGACATGGAGGAAATTAAATACTCCTCCAAAATCCAGCAGTCTTTTTCCTCCACTGAAACATGTTCCCTGCAGAAGTTTCTGTGGGCAAAACAACACCTTGACCCTGCCAATGGACTTGTGATCAGAGGGGAAAGGAAGTTCCAGAAATGAGGAAACTCTAAGGAAAACACCTATCAGACAAGCTTGGGGAAATGAGTTTAAGTCAACAGGGCAGCACCAGTTGTAACAATACATAAAAATATATATATATGAATTATAATGAAAGCTTCTAACCACATAAAATGTATGTTCAGCAAAGCACTGCCTGTTTTGTTTGTTAGCAGGTTGAACTCCTAAAGAACTCTGAAGGAAGAACTTTCTTTGACCAAATGACACTTCCTAAAGCTAAAACATTTGCTTTCAGGGTAGTTATGTGGGCCTTATATTTTGCAAATATTTCAGATTGAGGATTTCCCCAGGACTAAACATGATCCTCTAAGTCATCCAGTTTGACTAATGTGAAAGGGAAAGGTGCTGTGGTCAGCTGAACAAAGGCCCCCCCAAAAAATCAAAATCCCAATCCTGGAACCTAGGAATGTTATCTTATAAGGCAGAAGGGACTCTGCACATGTGATGAAGGATTTGGAGATGGGAAGATTATCCTAGAGCATCAAGATGGGCCCTGAATGTGATCACAAGCGTCCTTATAAAAGGGAGGCAGAGGGGCATTGAGCTACAGAAGAGGAAGGAAGAGATATGATCCTGGAAGCAAGAGGCTGGAGGGAGGCAAGGAAGGGGCTGAGTCCAGAAACACACGAGGCCTCCCACACTGGAAGCGGCCGGGGGGCGGATCCCCTCCTCAGACCCTCCAGAAGGAACCAGCCCGGCTGACAGCATGACTTCAACGCAGTGAACCTGAGTTCAGACTTCCAGCCTCCAGGCTGCAAGAGAACAGTGTGGGCTGTCTGGAACACCAAGCGGGGGCTTATCTGATACACTGGCAAAAGGAAACTGACCCATGGGATGAACTGACCATGCTGGGCCAGGGCACATCGTCGTTTAAAGATCAAGAAGCAGAGACAGAGCGACCATGGGGAGACTAACAGTAAGGACAGGCACAGAGGAGCCCCACACCTCTGGTTCATTCCCTGAAACCTCATTCAGAATCTGTTTACACACCAGACCGGGACATATTTCTCACCTTCCCTGAGAATGCTTCCAGGACCTAAAGAATTTCCAAATTAATAAATGAGCCTAGAGTATAATGTTACTGACAAACAAATAAACCACAGAGGAACGGGCGCCAAGCAATTCCTTTAGATTGTTGTAAATTTAAATAACAATTAAACAAGTTAAGTTAACAAATTAAAACTATCAACGGTATTGAGCAAGGGTGAGTCTTCCCACAGGCTAACAGAACAGGAGCATCATGGAGTTAAACTATTCCGCATTTGCTGATTCCAAATCTTCTTTTAGAAAGTCTGGTATCAGACAGTCCACCCCTGGGAGTGAGCCAGTCCTGTCCTGACTGGTTAACAAAAGCAGAGATTTCATGTTGAACAAGGTACTCGCCCCAAGGCTCGCTGGCTGGCTTCTTCCTGGGGACCCGGGCCTCAGTGCCTACCTGTCCACACCATCTGTGGCAAAAAGAACACTCCCTTTATGAAGAATGTGAAGGCATAGGCCACCCAAGCATTGGTCAATGGCAGGAGAGTTTACTTCATCTCTATTTCTTGTTATTTATTAAGTAGAAATGGCCGAGAAGTAAAACTGGGAAGAGCGTTGATGATGGTTAAAGGCATTTGTTATCTTTAAAGAATCTCCATCACTTACTGTGTCAGCTGTCTAGGCTCTAACCTGTGGTTTTTCTATCTAAAAGTGGTAGCAAAATTTGCAAACTCTTCCTAAACGTTGGCTTGGCCCTAAGAAAAGAAAGTAATGTATTAGAGTCCATGCAAACTCTCAGCGTGTGAAGAGCCTATGAGTTCCTATGAGGCCATTTTCTCTGTCCTTCGGATCCTTCTACACTTATAAGAAAGAAATGGTTCTTAAGAAAATTGTTCTCGACAGTTGGCCTAGTATATTCAATTAGGGGGAAAAGGCACCTTTCACCCAAACCACCTCGTTAGCTATCAGGGGTCATCTAAATGTTGTCTGCAGCCACCACGTGTGTGGTGCTAGAGACAGAGCCTCATTCCCACTAGTCACTGACTCTACCCGGTGCATTTCCTGAGGCTAAGGCAGCTGGATCGCTGCCTGGGCCTCCGAATGCAGTTCTTAGCCCCAAAAGCCTACAAACCCTTGGCAGGCAGGGGACCCCGGGTGAACACGGCCGCACTACGGGCAAGAAGCCCATGTGGGATGCCCGGGAACCTGTCCGGAAGGCAGGGCCTTGTTTCCGTAAGAGGGCGCCCTGATGGAGGGGCGCATGGCTCCTCATTGGCCTTTCTGCCCCTGCTCTGGAATCCCACGTCCATATTTCTCAGAACGGCTAGGGAATTTATGTCAAATGTGAATCTTGCCACGTCACTCCCGCAGTTTTCCTCTTCAGTGGGTTCCCATCAGCTCCAGAATAAAGTACCAGCCCCTTCCAGGGCCCAGGGGGTCCCATACCCTGGTCTGCCGGAACTCTCAGCTTAACCTCCTAACGCGTCCAGCTTTCCTCCTGACTCACCGAGATTGTCACTTTCCCCCAACGTGTCACCAAGCCTTCGTGCCTTGGCGCTTGCTGCTCCCCCTCTGGAAAGTCTTCCGGCCGCACCTTCTAATTTCTGCTCCAAGTTCGCTTCTTCCAGGGAGACTTCCCCGACCACCCCACGCTGCCCGGCTCACTTCTGCTGATGCACTTCCCACTCGGCACCACCAGGTGGCAGCACAGGACTGGGTTTAAGAGCTCCAGCTCCGGCCACGCTACCTAAATTGAAATTTCGGTTCTGTAAAGCTAAATGACCCTGGGTTAAGTGGCCTCTTTTTTTTATTATCTGTAAGATGGAGATAAAGCAGAATATACTTCATGGAATCGTTGCATGAATTACATGAGCTCATATTACAATTTTCTGTGGTGGTGTCCGCCTCTCCCAGCAGACTGTGATTATTAATGCATGAATAGCAGAAAGTCCACTTTGCAAGCATCTCTTAATTGTCTTCTGGGGTTTCACAATTTCCAAATTATTTGCGATGTTTCCCGGCTCTTTGTACTACAACCCCCTCCCCACCCCTGCGACTTGCTTGTTCACACCCTTTGTCGTCACCAGAGAGGACCTGTGAGTGCTCGGGTCTGATCGCGCCAGCCCCCTGCATCCAGCCTGGTTCACAGTTGCCTGGAGGATGACGTCTGAATGCCTTTGCACAGCCTACAAAGGTCCACTGGGGTTTCCCAGATAAACTCCAGGTGATCTCCACCACTGGCCACACCCCATCGCACACACTCCTCATCCCACCTGCCTTCCTCACACCAGTGACTTCTGTTTCCTTGGCAGTTTCCGCCTGAACCCATTTATTCTCTCTTCATGGATTTATCCTCCTCATCACACCACTCTCAGCATCCCAAAATGATCTCTTTGTGTTTCCCTCAAAGATTGTAAAGATTGTATATATTACTCTAATAGAAATTGTGCCATAGTCTCATCATTATTGGTAGTTGTGGGTAAAATTGCAATATTTCCAGAATCTCTCACCTGGCCTTGTGCATCTCTATATCAATAGGTGTTTCCAAGGGCTGGAAAGGAGTAGTCCATCTCCACATCAACAGGTAATTACAAGGGCAAGCCAGGGCATATCGGACCTGAGAGGTTGGGTGGGGTCCCTTTTTTCTGCAGTCGGGTCACGAAAGATACGGGAGAGCATATCAGTAGGTGTTTCCAAGGGGTAGAGAGAAGTAATCCATCTTCATATCAACAGGTAATACAAGGGCGAGCCAGGGCATATGTGGACCTGAGAGGTTGGGTGGGATCCCTTTTTTCTGCAGTCGGGTCATGAAAGACACGGGAGAGCAGAAGTCGATGACTGCTTGTAAGCAATAAATGGGTTTCTCCCACTTCATTTCTCCCTTTGACTCATTTTGGTTTCACAGGTTTTTTTTTTTGCCCAGGGGTTTTCCCCCAGAGTTACACCTGGAGGTAATCGGTAGGACCTCTGAACCTGAAATCCGTCTACATGAGTGCGACCCTTGGGCAGGCTGCCTCTAGAGATGGTGGGGAGATGCCCAGAACCCCCTTGTGGATGGTGAGGAGGCCCCAGTGGCTGCAGTGGTAGAGGGTGCAGCTTCATTCTGGAGCCCCCTACCTGTGTGGGTTCCAACTAGGGAGTCCCTAATGGGGATCTGGTCTAGGGTAAAGCACCTTCTGGAGGGATACGGACTTCACAATAATCCGGGAGGGTGGAAACACCAGAAACTGTGGGATAGCCCTCCGTGAGAGAGAAGACTGCTTTGAGGCCCTAAGTGGCCATGTAGCAACCTGGACTGTGGGATGCCTTTCCCTTGAGATAGTGGAAAGGGTTATGAAGGAAAGAAAGAGGGTTACTGAGGAAAGAGAGGGTTATCAAGGGGAGAGAGAGACTTTGGCAGGAGAGACACACTTCAGCATTGCTTGGAGGAACTGGGCAATGACCTATGGGATGCCTTTAAGGAAGAGAGACAGTTACTGAGAAGACGGGTTGTGCTCCTGGAAGATTCCTTAGCAGCAGCAAGAGAGGAGACATCAGCAGCACATTGCAGGAGACCAAGGCGGGGGTCAGGGGGTAGGAGTTGGGGAAGAGCGGTGCCGTCAGCCCAGGAGATGGTGGAGGAGATGCTGGGAAAGGATGAGGAGTGGGCTGACCTGTTGCCAAGTCTACCGCCCAAGGCACCTGCCTTTCCTGTATTTTAGGCCCACCCAGTTGTAATTAAGAAAGTAAAAACACAACAACTACAGGCTCCTCAGGGGGAGGAGCCTGGAGTGCCTCAGGGGGAGGAGCATGGAGTGCCTGGGTGTAGGATGAGCTGGTGGACATGAGCATCTGGTTTCAGCAGAAGCTGATGGAACCTCTGCCTACATGGCTTTTGGGTCTCTGGGACATGGGGGTGGAAAACATTGTTATGTCGGGTTCTGAAATGGGTAGACCAGCTTCCCTGATGACTCACCGTTCCCTCCAGCAGTGGTTGCAAAGTGCCCATCACCCCTCAGGAAATCAGGCATTTCTAGATTGGCTGACAGCAGCCATCAGGGCAGTTTGGCCTAATCAGGGTGATTCCATACTTACTCACTAGCTGGAAAACATATGCAGAGCTCCAGCAGGTGCTCTGGGAGCTGGGCACGAAAAATATCATCTATAATATGGGCCCCCAGGGCCCCGCTGAGGAGATGTTCACCAAAGGAATGAGAAATCTCGTGCTCCACACAGCTCCCCCATCTCTCTTTGAGTACCTAATGACTATTCTTGTCCCCCACATAAGGCAACCCATAAGTGAGGTTACTTGTACTTTAGTAGATCTGGGGGAGGTTGAAACAATAAGAGCACAGAAGGAAGTACAAGCTATGATTCAAAGGAGAGGTGCAAAGGGCCCCATGAAGGTCTCGAGGACCCAGATGTGGATTGAGTTGATAAAGGCAGGGGTAATGAAAGAAAAACCTGACGGGCAGTCCAGTAGGACCTTGTTAGAACTGTGGCACCAATTAAAGCCAGAGCAGCAGTTCCAGCCACTGAGGTCCAGAACATGGAAGCCGGAGGCTGATTCTCATGTCTGGGCCTGTGTCCCTGCAAGAATTCTGGGGCCCAGTACTCAGGCTCTGCCTGGGCTCTCATCCTCACAGGAGGATGATTGGGCTGGGTCAAGGCCCTCACCTTGGGGGATGCTGTAGGCACCAGAGGCCACGTGTAGAATTAGCAATTCATTGGTCCCCTGTGAATGTACGATGTGTCCTGGCACTGGTGGACGTGGGAGCTGAATGTTCTCTGATCTATGGCAACCCTGAGCATTTTCCCGGGGCCCCTGCTGTGATAGATAGCTATGAGGGTAAGGCAATTAGAGTTAAGAAAGCCCAAATCCCATTGGGGATAGGGTGTTTATCCCAAAAGGAGTATACTGTGTACATTTCTCCCATCCCTGAATATATTTTGGGGGTCAATATCCTGCAGGGCCTGTGGTTACAGACCACCGCAGGTGAGTTCAGTGAGTGACAAATACTAAGCAGTATAAATTTCCTGGGGAGGCACAAGGAAATTGGAGAAGCTCTACAGGAGTTTGAGAAGGTGGGCATCATAAAGCCCACTTATAGTCCTTTGTGTGACCAGTGAAAAAGCCAGACAGATCCTGGCGTGTGACCTTGGACTACAGAGAATTGAATAAAGTCCACCCCTTTTGCATTCTCTGTCCCCTCTATAGGAGCCCTTATGGACACCCTCAGTCATGAACTAGGCACGTATCATTATGTCGTGGACCTTGCTACTGCTTTCTTCTCTATTGACATACACAGGAAAATCAGGAACCGTTTTGTCTTCACATGGGAAGGCCGGCAGTGGACATTCCCTGTCCTTCCACAGGAATACCTCCACAGTCCCACCATTTGTCACGGGCTTGTAGCCCAGGACTTGGCCACATGGAAGAAACCACAAACGGTGCAGTGGTATCACTACATTGATGGTATCGTGCTCACAATCTGACTTAGAAGGGGCAGTTCCTAGACTGCTGCAACATGTACAGGAGAAAGGGTGGGCTGTGAACAGTACCAAGGTTCAGGGACCTGGTTTGTCTGTAAAGTTCTTGGGGGTTGCCTGGTAGGGTAAAATTAAAGTTATCCCAGAAGCAGCCATAGAAAAGGTCCAGACTTTCCCTACCCCTACCACTGTGCCAGTATTACAAGAGTTTTGGGGTCTTTTGGGCTACTGGACAGTGTTTATCCTGCACTTGGTACAAATTCTGAAGCCCTTACACCTGTTGCTACAAAAGGGCATCAGGTGGGACTGGGATGAAACATGTGCAGCTGCTTCTACTGCTCGGCGAGCAGTTAAGGCGGTACGGGCCTTGAGAATAATGAGCTCATCAAGGCCCTGTGAGCTAGATGTTCATAACCGAAGATGGTTACAGATGGGGTCTTTGGCAGCGGCTTGAACAGACACACCAACCTGTTGGATTCTGGTCACAACTATGGAAAGGAGCAGAAGTCTGGTACACCTTGAGAGAGAAGCAACTGGTTGCTGTGTACCATGCCTTGCTGGCTACGGAGCCCATCACCAAAACAACTCCAACCAAGGTAATAACCACCTATCCCATTGCAAGACTTGGCTCAAAGGCCAAGGAGTGGCGTGGCACAAACACCGACACTGGCGAAATGGGGCGCGTACTTACAGTAGTGCAGCGCTCTCTCTACTAGCCCCTTAAGTGGAGAACTCCAGTGCTTATTGGGGCCAGTAATATACACCAGTGGAAAGCAAGAAGAACTTGCTTTTGAGCCATTGGTAGCCAAGACTCCTTATCAGGAGGGAAAGGCCCCTATACCTGAAGATGCTTGGTACACAGACGGCTCCAGTCGTGGGCAGCCCCCAAAGTGGAGGGCTGTGGCTTTCCATTCTAAGACTGAGAAAATATGGGTGGAGGACTGAGAAGGGAAGGGCAGTCAGTGGGCTGAGTTGTGGGCAGTAGGGCTTGTGATCACGCAGGAGGCCTCTCCTATAGTTGTCGGCACTGACAACTGGGCCATCTATTGGAGCTTGACCCTGTGGCTACCAACATGGTATCATGCCAACTGGATGGCTGGTCACTGACCCCTTTGGGGGCAAGAGTTGTGGCAAGACCTATGGGCCTCTGGTCAGAGTAAGACAGTTACTGTATATCATGTGACTGGCCATTTGCCTTTGGTATCCCCAGGGAATGATGAAGCAGACACATTGGCCCAGGTGCATTGGCTAGAAGGAAAGCCTGCCTCTAATATGGCCCAACGGTTACATCAGTGTTCGTTGAATGCAGGGCAAAAGGCAATGTGGGCTGTAGCCCATCAGTAGGGCTTGCCGTTGACCTTTGAAGAAGTCAGCAGAGCCCGGAAGGAGTGCCTTGGGTGCTCTAAGAGGGACTTACCCCAAGTCCCGCAGCAGCATGGGACAATAGTAAGGGGGCCAATACCGCTTGTCAGGTGGCAGATAGACTATATTGGGCCTCTGCTCATATCAGAAGTGTATCAGTATGCCATGACTTCTGTGGACACAGCTATTGGACTGTTGGTTGCTTTTCCTGCATGTCGTGCAGATCAGCAACTACCAAGAGGGGCCTAGAGTGTCTCTTTGCAGCCTATGGCCGGCTGCAGGTGATTGAGAGCAATCAAGGCACACACTTTACTGGACATGCATTACAAGAATGCATGCAGCAATTATGAATAAAGTGGACATTTCATGTACCATATAACCCTACCGGGGCAGGCATGATAGAGAGGTACAATGGTTTATTGAAATCTTGAGTGAAGTTGGACACCAATAGTCTACGGGGCTGGTCAGTTCATTTATGGACAGTGCTACACGTTTGAATGAGAAGCCCCAAAAAGGAGCCTTGAGCCCTGTGGCTATGCTAAGGCTACACATTGCTGCCTCTCCTATACAACTGTATATACAAACCAAAAAGGAGTTATGGAAGCCAGGATATGGCCAGCAGAGCAACATCCTGCTGCCAGCCCCTACTGCATTAAACCCTGGAGATGCTGTTGAGTGGACAAGGCCCTGGACATTTTGACACATGGACCAGTGAATGGCTGGCCCTTCTGGCCCCTTGGGGAAAAGGCCTGGAAGCTGGCCTCATGTGTATTCCTGGAGAAACAGCAGAGCGACCCCCAAAGATCATGGTAGCGTACCCAAAATATCTGGGAGGTAAGAGCATCTTACAGGGAAGTATTGTTTTACCTATATGGCGAGTGCATGTACCTCCCATAGCCCTATGTATTCACCCATCTGTAACTCCCACAGGGAGGGCGGTGAAAGTCTGGAACACTAGACCAGAGCGACATCCCATTCTTGCCACTCTCCTATCACAGGACCACTCTCTTGCATGCATCCTACCTGAAGGACAAGATTTGCTTAGGCTGGTGTCATTAAAACATGTATCTTATCACCCTTAACATATTTTCTTCTACAGTCCCTGTGGCCTGGATGCGCCCCCTGGCTGCAACTGTCGCATGGTGATTGCTCTGAACTCCCTACCTGTTCAGCTACTAACTGCCTGTGGAATGGTCAAGCTGTGGACTTAATCTGCATAGGACTTTGAACATAGCTGATTCCTCCACCTTGAGGATTATCATAATTTTATTGCTGTTGCTATTGTATGTTATTAGTCTGGTTACAATGCTCCAGTTTTCTCACAGAGGGCTATTGCAGAAGATAGGGAACATATAGATTGTGAGGCAAGATTACTGGAGGGGTGAGCAAAAATTGCAATATTTCCAGAATCTCTCACCTGGCCTTAATGCATCTCCATATCAATAAGTGTTTCCAAGGGGTGGAGACAAGTAGTCCATCTCCACATCAATAGGTAATTACAAGGGCGAGCCAGGGCATATCTGGATCATAGAGGTTGGGTGGAGCCCTTCTGTATCCGCTGAGAGACATGGGAGAGCAGTAGATGACTCCTTGTAGGCAATAAATGGGTTTCTCTCACTTTATTTCTCCCTTTGACTGATTTTGGTTTCAAAGGTATTTTTGCCCCAGGATTTTCCCCCGGAACTACAGCCCAGGAAACATTCAGTGCCCATTAAATGTGTAATAAACAGAGCTGAATTGGACATTAATCCCTGTAACTTGCCTGTACGTCCACCATTTCTATTTTCTAAGGAGATAAAGAAAAATTAGTAACCTAATGTTGACTCTTTACATTCAAAAAATGCATTTCATTTCCCTTAGAAACTGATTGGCTGGGGGGGAATTGGCATTTATTCACTTAAGCATGCTAACAATTTTTCTGAAATAAAAATGCCCCAGAAATATATGTGTGCTTCCAGTATAAATGTGAGATTGTAGTTACATATGAAATCTAAATATATGACCCTGATCAAGTAACAAAGTATGCTTGCTTAATCATTAAAAAGAAAAGGAACACATAAGCTCAGACTATTTATTGTCCAGAGGTTGGAGAGAGGCCGTCAGAATACATGTCCAGACCTGGTTGGAGATGCCTCAAGCGTTACCTTCATCTCTGGTATTTTGATCCCAGCCATTGCCTGCATCAGAGAATCTATAAAGTCAAAATCATGAAATGTAGCCATAAATCACTCATACATTCATTCATTCATCTCTTCCATAAATCCTTGTTGATATTGTTAGGCAGAAAAAGAGATATGAGTGGGTGAAGGGAGAATAAGGCCAGTAAAGCCCACTAAATGGAACTCAAAGAGTCAGCCAGATAAAACCAGAGAGCCAGAAAGGACTCAGAGTCAATGCCCTTTGCAATGTGAGTTTATGCTCTAAATCTGAGCTGACCTTGAGACTTGCCTTAGCTAATGCAGGTAAGATAAGCAGAGACATGAGACAAGCATTATGATTAATTTTCCTAAAAATGCTGAGATGGAATAGCATAGTAGGAACAGGAGGGACCTATCTTGAGGCTAAGATTCCATTTTAGAAGCCAAGAGCTGGGAAGTTAGATTCCTAACATATTCTTTGGTAATCAGCCAACGACTTAAGGCAAGTCTTTAACTGGTATGTTCCCAGTGCTTGGGAATAGCCACTATCTTAGAAAGGAACAAAGAGTTTATTCTACAGAATTACCTAGAGGACTGGCTTACAGATTATGACATACTGTCTCTCACCAGAGATAGACATCATGAGACCACCTGACAAGCCTACGCACCACCCCACCACACCCCACCCCAACCCTTCACCTTTATCCCAATCTTGAAAATCCTTAAAAGACAGAATCCCAGGTTTTGGGTGCACTTCCTCTTTGAGGTTGTCCACACTCCCCTTTCTTCGAGTGTACACTTTTTTTCTTTAAATAAACTTCTCATTGCTCAACTTGTGACGTTTTGTCTCTGTGCTCTTCCAGTGGCGTCAGTGTTACTTTGCTATTTCATTCTATTCTCTAAGCTTAAGCCAAGCCTTCACTCTGTCTCTGCCTCACCTCAGATTAGTAGGGAGGGGCCGCTGAGAGCTCTGATTTGGGTTTGCAAGTCCCCCTGGCCTGAGTGACCTGGATGGAGCTGCAGCTGTACAATCATGCTCTTTAGCAGCCTGCCTGAAAATCTTTCTCTGCTTTGGGAAGTTCTCAGAACATAACCTCACTCCATCCAGTGCTCTGCGGCTCTCCCAAATCCTGGGGTGGTACAGACTTAGTTCCCATGCTGCGCAAATCCAAGCAGACACTGGATGTCAGGTGACATTGGCTTTAGGAGTTGGCAAGGGAGGTCCCCTGTGCTGAGCAGAAGTTCGGTGAACTTCTCTTATATCTTCATCCTTCCTTGCTCTCTGCTGCCTGCAAGGCAGCTGCCATTCCTTCTTACTCTTGCTTTAAGGAATTCCTTCCTCACCCTGTACTCTGATTTCCCTGCCTCTCCAAACCGAATGCCTCCCCAACAATATCACTTCCTACATGCCAGGCCCTGGGCTAGCTCTGGCAGTTCAGCGTCACTAACCATAGCTGTACATTCAGCCAGTGACAAATAAGTCTCCAGAAATACTGACCACCCACTGTTATTAATCTCCATTGCTGCTACCACAAATTACCACGAATTTAAGGGCTTAAATACAAGTCTATTCTCTTACAGTCCTGGAGATCCGAAGTCTAAAATGGGTTGCATTTAGAGAAGATCAAGGTGTCAGCAGGGCCCTGCTCTCTGCAGGGGATCTAGGAGAGAATCTGTTTCCTTGCCTTTTCAGGTGTCTAGAGGCTGCCTGATCCTGTCTCATGGGCCATTTCCAGCAACTGCATTACTCTGACATCTGCTTCCTCATCACATCTCCTCTGATTCCGACCCTCCACTCTCCTTCTTCTAAGGACCTTTGTGATTACACTGGGCCAAAGTGGATAGCCCAAGACGATCTGTTCATCTTAAAACCCTTAACTTAGTCACATTTGCAAAGTTCTTTTGCCATATAAGGTTACATATTCGTAGGTTCTAGGGATTATGTGCTCAGCGTCATTTTTCAGGGGGGGTGGGAGTAGGGGAAGTTGCATTATCCTGTCAATGACCCCCACCCAGGGCACAGCACATAGCAGACACATGGAGACCCCAAAATTTGGGATAGGTCTGTGATTTGTAGAAAATTCCATCAGGATGAGAAATTTTTTCATCTCCCATTGAATATGCAGATTCCTGGGAGCACTTTTGTAGGAGTTCTGATCACTTAAGCCTAGGGCAGAGCCTATGATTCTGCATTTTAACTAGACTCTGAAGCCATACCAAGACGGAGGGCCAATGGACCACACCTGAGAAACACTACTCTCGACATTAACATACTCTCTGAAATAGTCCATGTTAAGGGAATCTAGTACACTGACTAGCTGTAAATCTCTAAGGAGGTTCCTCTTATGGGAATTTATATTACTATTTTTTAAAATAAACAAAAGCCATCAACTAATCTATTCTGAGTGTAATATAAGTTTACATTTAAGGGCATAGACTAGTTACATAGTAATGACTAATTCCTTATGGCTGTGAAATAATTTGTTTAACGCATAAAGAGATCTATAAACACAAGGTATTACTTAGCTTTGTTGCTGGCAAATGTAAACAGCCTATATAGCATATCTTCTTAAACTCAAGATGATAGGGTTGAAAGTAAATCCCCCTTTTGTAGCAGTTCTGAATTTAGGCATAAGAAAAACACTTACCAAGTAATTAGGGCTGTATAAATAAGATGTAAGTTTTCCAGGACCATTGCTCTTTCCTACATTTACTAGTTAAGAGAAGCATATCATCCTATTACTATTAAGGGATGCGTAGCTGTCTCGCAACTATGTCCTTTTTCTACCTAGTAGGCGAAATAACCTATTAAGTAGGAAACATAATAGAACAGAGAATGATGTTATCATTTCATGCTTATTGTTTAACTCTCTCCATTCAAATTCCAATAATAATTGCAGAGGGAATTACTGAGATAATTTAGAGCCATATGGTACAGTTTGGGGGGTTTCTTTTCAGTGACACACAGACCTCTAGAGCCACATTTTTCATACTGGTAGAGTGCTTTTGCTAGCAACCAACATCAAGAAAGCAAACAGTCAAGCCTTTTTTGTTGTTGTTAACATTATCGATTCAAATTCAATGCTTACACGAATACTACCCACACAATTTGTGAGTTAGTCTTTAATTACTTTTAATAGAGCTTAAAGAATGACTTATTTCCATATTAAGTTGCTTATGTTCAGGTTAAACTTTTCAAATGGTGGAACGCTACCAGTATCTACAACTAATCAGGATAAACAGATGCTTTGGATAATATGTATTATACAAGCTAATTTATTGCTTTTAAAATGTAACCATAAACCAGCAGAAACCACAAGCCCCTTTAGTAAACTCCAATGAATGGCTCAGCATTCAAATAACTAAGAACATACCACGACATCAATGTCCAAATGGTTTTATTGAGTCATTTTCCTGTTTTCCATAAAGCTGAATTATTACATTCCTACAAATGTTCTCTATTTCTAAATTAGAACATTCCCATTGCCTTGGTGCTTGACCTAGGAAAGGTACAGAAAATAATGTACAATGCCTTCTTGATGCAGGAAATTTCAATGACAAAGAAGCAGTGGGAAAACATAAGCTTCTTGAAGTATTCTTGGGCAAGTGTTTGTTTTTTTAAAATTTTTGAGATCAAAGATGGAAATATATGATTCATGTCAGAGCTAAAGGTGTTTTAATTTTTTCCCTTTCTCAAGGTGTCACAATCAGAAGTTTATAAATTATCTGTATGTATCTTGCTACACTCAGTGTAGTACAAAAAAATGAGATCATCTTTCCTTGTTAGGACTTATTAAAAAACATCCACACTTACTGCAGCCAAACCATTAACAAACATCTGCAGTATAGACAGACTACAGTGCTTGCCTGTGTTTTGTTCCTTTTGCCTTTTGACCCCCTTCACCCATTTTTATTCCTCCTCCCACCCTGTCTCTGGAATGCAGCAATCTGTTCTCTATATCTATAAGCTTGGTTTCTTGCTTTTTTAGATTTCACATATAAGAAAGATCATACAATACTTGTCTTTCTCTATCTGACTTATTTTACCTAGCATAATGCCCTTAAATTCCATCCATGTTCTTGAAATGGCAAGATTTCATTCGTTTTTTATTGGCTAAACACTATTCCATTGTGTATATATATATGTATCACAGTTTCTTTACTCATTCATCCTCCACTGGACACTTAGGCTGTTTACCTACCTTGACTTCTGTAAATAATGCTGCAGTGAACATGAAAGTGCATATATATTTTTGAGTTAGGGTTTGCATTTTCTTTGGATATATATCTGTAAATGGAACTGCTGAATCATATGGTTGTTCTATTTTTAATTTTTTTGAAGACCCTTCGTACTATTTTCCACAGAGGCTGCACAAATTTACATTCCCACCAACGGCACACAAGTATTCCCTTCCTCACCATCTTCACTAACACTTGTTAATCCTTGTCATATTTATAATAGCCATTCTAACAGGTTTGAGAAGGTGTCTTGCTGTGGTTTTGATTTGCATTTCCCTGATGATTAATGATGTGGAGCATCTTGTTATGTGCCCATTGGCCACCTGTATGTCTTCTTTTAAAAGCACCTATTCAGGGATTAAAGATGGCGGCGTGAGAGGTGAGACAGAGGCTTCCTCCTAAAACCGCATATAATACAAAAATATAATTAATACAACTACTCCTGAAAGAGCAACAGGAAAGAGGACTGCTCCAGACTGCATACACATGGAGACAAGACCAGACCTCACAGAACAGGGTAACGTACCAAAGCTGTGGCCAGGTGGGACCCAAGCCCTTCCCCCACCCCAGCTCACCGGTGGGAGGAAGAGGAACAGAGCAGGGAGGGAGTGGAGGCCTGGAACTGCTGAATACCTAACTCTGGAGATCTGCTCTGGGAGCACAAACCTACATTTCATGGTGCTCGCATGATACTCTCATGATTACGGGGTTGGAAAGCTAAGACAGGCAGAATTCCTGGAGAGACTGAGATTCCAGTCACTGTGGAAAGCAGGAATACATATCGGGGTGCTCTGGTACAAAAGAAAGGTGGGCAGTCTGAGAGACTTCCTAACAAGAAAGCCCTTAGAAAGAGGGCTGCTAAAGGAGCAAGGATTGCACAGAGCTTACTGCTCAGAAGAGAGAACAGGTAGACAAAATTGTTGGGGGGCACTCTGCCCAGCAGGTTGGGAGCTTTGCCATATAGACTCTCATATTTAAGGAGGAAAAAGAAATCTTCCTCCTTAGATGACCTTCAGGTGCTTCAGCTCCCTGGCTGTCTACACAGCTCCAAGGACCCCCTCTGTGATACGCAGCCTACTGCACGTTTCTCCAGGCCAGCCCCACCTGGTTCGCACACAGGCAAACCCTACCCTGGTGTTAGCACAGTCAGAGGGAAGATCTGTCTACAGCAATTACAAATGCAAAACATAGAGGCTTATACCTGTGTGCTTGGCCCACTGCTTCAGGGAGTGGAGACACACATAGCAGCCGGAAAGCAGGAGACAGCTCTTTCCTCCGGCCAGGCACCAATACCACTCCCCTGCAACACCCAATATTGCTTCAGGGGCTGAGCAGCTCCAGGGAGTAGAGCTTCTGGGCACTAGAGGGCGCCATATGCAAATATGAAACAACAAAGGAACCTCGTTCGGAGTAAAATTATTAATACAACTCCTGAGAAAGATTTCAATGACATCGACTTCATGACTCTTCCTGAAAGGGAGTTCAAAATAAAAATCATTAACATGATCATGGAGGTACGGAAAGATATTCAAGAACTCAGGAATGAATTACGGTCAGAGATCCAATCGTTGAAGAGCACAATGGACAGTATTAAAAGCAGATTTGATACGGTGGAGGAGATGATAATTGAAATAGAAACTAGAGAAGAGGAATACAAAGAAGCTGAGGCACAGAGAGAAAAAGGGATCTCTAAGAATGAAAGAATATTGAGAGAACTGTGTGACCAATCCAAAAGAAACAATATTTGCACTATAGGGGTACCAGAAGAAGAGAGAGAAAAAGGGATAGAAAGTGTCTTTGAGGAGGTAATTGCTGAAAACTTCCCCAATCTGGGGAAGGAGATAGTCTCTCAGGCCATGGAGGTGCACAGATCTCCCAACACAAGGGACCAAAGGAAGACAACACCAAGACATGCAGTAATTAAAATGGCAAAAATCAAGGATAAGGACAGACTATTAAAAGCAGCCAGAGAGAGAAATAAGATTACACACAAAGGAAAGCCCATCACGTTATCATCAGACTTCTCAGCAGAAACCTTACAACAGGCCAGAAGCAAGTGGCATGATGTATTTAATGCAATGAAGCAGAAGGGCCTTGAACCAAGAATACTTTATCTGGCAAGATTATCATTTAAATTTGAAGGAGGGATTAAACAATTTCCAGATAAGCAAAACCTGAGAGAATTTACCTTCCACAAACCATCTCTACAGTGTATTTTGGAGGGACTGCTATAGATGGAAGTGTTCCTACGGTTTAATAGCTGTCACCAGAGGTAATAAAACCACAGTAAAGAAAGTAGAACAGCTAATTACTAAGCAAATGCAAAATTAAATTAACTATCTCCAAAGTCAAACAAGGGATAGACAAAGAATACAGAATATGATACCTATTATATAAAGAATGGAGGAGGAAAAAAAAGGAGGAAGAAAAAAAAAGAACCTTTAGATTTTGTTTGTAATAGCATAGTAAATGAGTTGAGTTAGACTCTTAGATAGTAAGGAAGTTAACCTTGAACCTTTGGTAACCATGAATCTGAAGTCTGCAAAGCCAGTAAGTACATACCTATCAATAATCACCCTAAATGTAAATGGACTGAATGCACCAATCAAAAGACATAGAGTCACTTAAGGGATAAAAAAACAAGACCCATCTATATGCTCCTTCCAAGAGACTCACTTCAAACACAAAGACATATACAGACTAAAAATGAAGGGATGGAAACAGATATTACATGCAAATAATAAGGAGAAAAAAACAGTTGCAGTACTTGTATCAGACAAAATAGACTTCAAAACCAAGAAAGTCACAAGAGACAAAGAAGGACATTACATAATGATAAAAGGGTCAATCCTACAAAAAAGATAAAACCATTATAAATATCTATGTGCCCAACACAGGAGCACCTACATATGTGAAACAAATACTAACAGAATTAAAAGGAGAAATAGAATGCACTGCATTTACTCTAGAAGACTTCAACACTCCACTCACTCTGAAGGACAGATCAACCAGACAGAAAATAAGTAAGGAGTCAGAGGCACTGAACAATACAAAAGAACAGATGGACCTAACACATCTACAGAACTCTACACCCAAAAGCTGCAGAATACACATTCTTCTAAAGCGCACATGGAACATTTTCAAGAATAGATAATATAGCAGGCCACAGAAAGAGCCTTCGTAAATTCAAAAACGTTGAAATTATACCAACCATTTTCTCAGACCACAAAGGTATGAAACTAGAAATAAATTACACAAAGAAAATGAAAAATCGCGCAAACACATGGAGGCTTAATAACATGCTCCTAAATAACCAATGGATCAATGACCGAATAAAAACAGAGATCAAGCAATATATGGAGACAAATGACAACAATAATTCAACACCACAAAATCTGTGGGACACAGCGAAGGCCATGCTAAGAGGAAAGTATATTGCAATACAGTCCTACCTCAGGAAAGAAGAACAATCCCATATGAGCAGTCTAAATTCACAATTAACGAAACTAGAAAAAGAAGAACAAATGAGGCCCAAAGTCAGTAGAAGGATGGACATAATAAATATTAAAGCAGAAATAAATAAAATCTAGAAGAATAAAACGATAGAAAGAATCAATGAAAGAAAGAGCTGGTTCTTTGAGAAAATAAAGAAGATAGATAAACCCCTAGCCAGACGTATCAAGAAAACAAGAGTCTATACACATAAACAGAATCAGAAGTGAAAAAGGAAAAATCACTAGGGACACCACAGAAATACAAAGAATTATGAGAGAGTACTATGAAAAATGAAATGCTAACAAAACTGGATAACCTAGAAGAAATGGACAACTTCCTAGAAAAATATAAGCTTCCAATGCTGACCCAGAAAGAAACAGAAAATCTGAACAGACCAATTACCAGCAACAAAATTGAACTGGTAATCAAAAACCTACCTAAGAACAAAATCCCTGGTCCAGATGGCTTCACCTCTGAATTTTATCAAACATTTAGTGAAGACCTAATACCCATCCTCCTTAAAGTTTTCCAAAGAGTAGAAGAAGAGGGAATACTTCCAAACTCATTCTATGAGGCCAGCGTCACTCTAATACCAAAACCGGGCAAAGAAACCACAAAAAAAGAAAATTACAGACCAATATCCCTGATGAACGTAGATGCAAAAATACTCAACAAAATATTAGCAAACAGAATTCAAAAATACATCAAAAAGATCATCCATCATGATCAAGTAGGATTTATTCCAGGGATGCAAGGATGGTACAACATTCAAAAATCCATCAACATCATCCACCACATCAACAAAAAGAAGGACAAAAAGCACATGATCCTCTCCATAGATGCTGAAAAAGCATTTGACAAAATTCAACATCCATTCATGATAAAAACTCTCAACAAAATGGGTACAGAGGGCAAGTACTTCAACATAATAAAGGCCATATATGGCAAACCCACAGCCAACATTATACTTAACAGCGAGAAGCAGAAAGCTTTTCCTTTAAGACTGGGAACAAGACAAGGATGCACACTCTCTCCACTTCTATTCAACATAGTACTGGAAGTCCTAGCCAAAGCAATCAGACAACACAAAGAAAAGGCATCCAGATTGGCAAAGAAGAAGTTAAACTGTCCCTGTTTGCAGATGACATAATACTGTACATAAAAGACCCTAAAGAATCCACTCCAAAACTACTAGATCTAATATCTGAATTCAGCAAAGTTGCGGGATACAAAATTATTACACAGAAATCTGTGGTATTCCTATACACTAACAATGAACTAGAAGAGAGAGAAATCAGGAAAACAATTCCATTCACAGTTGCATCAAAAAGAATAAAATACCTAGGAGTAAACCTAACCAAGGAAGTGAAAGACCTATACTCTGAAAACCACAAGACACTCATGAGAGAAATTAATGAAGATACCAATAAATGGAAACACATCCTGTGCTCATGGATAGGAAGAATTAATATTGTCAAAATGGCCATCCTGCCTAAAGCAATCTACAGATTCAATGCAATTCCTATCAAAATACCAACAGCATTCTTCAACGAAATAGAGAAAACCATTCTAAAATTCATATGGAACCACAGAAGACCCCGAATAGCCAAAGCAATCCTGAGAAGGAAGAATAAAGCTGGGGGATTATGCTCCCCAACTTCAAGCTCTACTACAAAGCCACAGTACTCAAGACAATTTGGCACTGGCACAAGAACATACCTATAGACCAATGGAACAGACTAGAGAGTCCTGATATAAACTCAACCATATATGGTCAATTAATATATGATAAAGGAGCCATGGACATACAATGGGGAAGTGACAGCTGCTTCAACAGCTGGTCTTGGCAAAACTGGACAGCTACATGCAAGAGAATGAAACTGGATTATTGTTTAACCCCATACACAAAAGTAAACTCAAAATGGATCAAGGACCTGAATGTAAGTCATGAAATCATAAAACTCTTAGAAGACAACATAGGCAAAAATCTCTTGAATATAAGCATGAGCAACTTCTTCCTGAACGCATCTCCTGAAGCCAGGGAAACAAAAGCAAAAATGAACTCATGGGACTACATCAAACTAAAAAGCTTCTGTATGGGAAAGGACACCATCAACAGAACAAAAAGGCATCCTACAGTATGGGAGAATATATTTGTAAATAAAATATAGAAAGAACTTACATGCCTCAACACCCAAAAAGCAAATAACCTGATTAAGAAATGGTCAGAGGACATGAATAGACACTTCTCCAAAGAAGAAACTCAGATGGCCAACAGGCACATGAAAAGATGCTCCACATCACTAATCATCAGGGAAATGCAAATTAAATCCACAATGAGATATCACCTCATACCAGTAAGGATAGCCAGCATCGAAAAGACTAAGAACAACAAATGCTGGTGAGGATGCAGAGAAAGGGGAACCCTCCTACACTGCTGGTGGGAACGTAAGCCAGTTCAACCATTGCAGAAAGCAGTATGGAGGTTCCTCAAAAAACTAAAAATACAAATACTATTTGACCCAGGAATCCCACTTCTTGGAATTTACCCAAAGAATACAACTTCTCAGTTTCAAAAAGACATATGCACCCCTATGTTTATCACAGCACTTTTTACAATAGCCAAGATATGGAAGCAACCTAAGTGTCCATCAGTAGTTGAATGGATAAAGAAGAGGTGGTACATATACATAATGGAATACTATTTAGCCATAAGAAAGAAACAAATCCTACCACTTGCAACAACATGGATGGAGCTGGAGGATATTATGTTCAGTGAAATAAGCCAGGCAGGAAAAGACAAGTGCCAAATGATTTCCCTCATTTGGACAATATAACAACGAAGCAAAACTGAAGGAACAAAATAGCAGCAGACTCAGAGACTCCAAGAAGGAATTAGGGGTTACCAAAGGGGAGGGGTGTGGGTGGGTGGGTGGGGAGGGAGAGAGAAAGAGATTGAGCGGTATTATGTTTGTACACATAGTGTGGGGGATCACAGGGAAAACCATGTAGCACAGAGAAGGCAATAGTGAATCTGTGGCATCTTACTACACTGATGGACAGTAACTGCATTGGGATATGGGTGGAGACTTGATAATATGGGTAAATGTAGTAACCACATTGTTTTTTCATGTGAAATCTTTATGAATGTATGTCAATAATACCTTAATAAAAAAAAGAAAAGAAAAAATGAATAAATAAATAAATAAAATTTAGGAAAAAAAGAAAAATATATAGCCATTTTGGTAATAAAGTTGGAAAACTAAAAAAAAAACACCTATTCAGATCTTCTGCTCATTTTTAATCAGATTGTTTTTTTTGTTAATGACCTAATGAGTTATTTATATATTTTGGATATTAGCCCCTTATCAAGTATATGATTGTAAACGTTTTCTACCATTCAGGGGGTTACCTTTTCATTTTGGTGATTTCCTTTGTTGTGCAGAAGCTTTTTAGTTTGACACAGCCCCATTTATTTATTTATTTTTAGTTTTGTTGATTTTGCTTTTGGTGTCGGATTTAAAAAATCATTGCCAAGACCTATGGCAAGGAGCTTACCAGCTGTATTTTCTTCTAGGAGTTCACATCAAGTTTTTAATTCATTTTGAGTAAACTTTTGTGTATAATGTAAGACAGTGGTCATTTTTACATGGGGCTGTCCAGTTTTCTCAACAACATTAATTTAAGAGACTTTCTCTATTGCATATTCTTGGCTCTTTTGTCATAAATTAATTGACCGTATATGCGTGGGTTTATTTCTGGTCTCTCTACTCTGTTCCATTGATCTGTGTGTCTGTTTTTATGCCATATTGTCTTGAGTACTATAATTTTATAATATAATTTGAAATCATGGAGTGTGATGCCTCCAGCTTTGTTCTTCTTTCTGAAGGTTGTTTTGATTATTCGGGATTTTTTTTGTGGTTCCATGTAAATTTTAGAATTGTTTTTATTTCTTCGAAAAATGGCACTGGGATGTTGGTAGGGATGCACTGAATCTGTAGATTGTTTTGAGTTACATAAACATTTCAGCAATATTGACTCTCGCAATTTATGACATTAGAATATCTTTCAATTTATTTGTGACCTCTTCAATTTCTTTCATTAATATCTTGTAATTTTCAATATACAGGTTTTCTTCTCCTTGGTTACATTTATTCCTAGGTAGTTTGTTTTGATGCAATTATAAATGGGATTGTTTTCTTTATTTCTCTTTCTGATAGTTCTGTTAGTGTATAGAAATGCAACAGATTTTTGTATATTGATTTTGTATCTTACAGCTTTACTTAATTTGATTATTAGTTCTAACAGTTTTTTATGGAGAATTTAGGGTTTTATATGTATTAAATTATGTCATCTACAAATAGTGACAGTTTTACTCCCTTCTTTTCCAATTTTGCTGTCTTTTCTCTTTCTTGCCTGATTGCTCTGGTTAGTACTACCAATATACAGTGTTGAATAAAAGTGGTGAGAGTGACCATCCTTTTCTTGTTCTTGCTCTTAGAGGAAAGGCTTTCAGCTTTTCACCATTGAGTATGATGTCAGCTTTAGGTTTATATATGGGCTTTATTATGTTGAGTTACATTTCCTCTATAACCATTTTGTTTTAGAGTTTTTATCATAAAAGGATGTTGAATTTTGTCAAGTGATTTTTCTGCATCTATTGAGATGATGATGACTTTCATCCTCCACTTGTAGTACTGTAGTGCATCACACTGACTGACATGCAGATGTTAAACCATCCTTGCACCCCTGGAATAAATCCCACTTGAATCATGGTGTATGATTCTTTCAATGTACTGTTGAATTTGGTTTGCTAGTATTTTGTTAAGGATTTTTAATCTGTGTTCATCAAGGATATTGGCCTGTAATTTTCTTTTCTTGTGGTGTCCTTGTCTGGTTTGGACATCATAGTAGTACTGGCCTCATAAAATGAGTTTGGAAGATTCCCTCTTCTTTTTTTGGAAGAGTTTGAGAAGGATTTGTATTAATTCTCATTTGAATGTTTGTTAGAATTTATCAGTAAAGCCATCTGGTCCTGAACTTTTGTTTGTTGGAAGGATTTCTATTACTGATTCAGTTTCTTTACTAGTAATTAGTCTATTTAGATTATCTATTTCATCATAATTCAGTCTCAATAGGCTGTCTTTATGAATTTATCTATTTCTTTTAGGTTGTCCAATTTGTTGACAGAGTTGTTCATAGCAGTCTCTTAGGATCCTTTGTTTTTTAAGGTATCAGTTGTAACATCTACTTAATTTCAAATTTAAGTTGCTATCAACTTAAAATAGTTGTTATAGATATAAATTATCATATGTAAGCTTCATGGTAACCACAAAGCAAAAATACACAAAAGATAAAGGGAAAGGAATATAAGAATACCACTAAAGACATCATCAAACTACAAAGGAGTAAGAAAAGAAGAGAACAGAGAAGAATAGTCAAAATAGCAAAAACAGTCAGAAAAGGATTAACAAAATGGCAATAAAAACATACTTATCAATAACTACTTTAAATGTTAATAGGTAAAATTCTCCAGTTGGAATACATATGGTGGTTGACTGGATAAAAAAACAAGACCCATATATATGCTGCCTACAAGAAACTCACTTTAGATATAAGGATACATGCAAACTGAAAGTGAAGGGATGGAAAAAGATATTCTGTGCTAATAGAAACAAAAAAGAAGCTGGAGTAGCTATACTTATATCAGACAAAATAGATCTTAAAAAATAGACTTTAATAAGAGACAAAGAAGGGCATTACATAGTGATAAAAGGGTCAACTCAACAGGAAATATAACATTTGTAAATATTTGTGCACCCAACATAGGAGAACCTAAATATATAAAGCAAATATTAACAACTCTAAAGGGAAAAATAAAGAGCAATTTAATAATAGTAAGGGATTCTAATACCCGACTTACATCAATGGATAGATAATCCTGACAGAAAATCAATAAGGAGACATTGTCCTAAAGTACACATTGGACCAGATGGACTTAATAGATATTTACAGAACATTCCATCCAAAAGCAACAGAATACACTTCTCAAGTGTACATGGAACATTCTCCAGGATACATAGGCCACAAAACAAATCTTAAAATCTAAGAGGACTGAAATAATATCAGGCATCTTTTCCAATCACAATGGTATGAAATTAGAAATTAATGGCATGAAGAAAACTGGAAAATTCACAAATATGAACATTAAACACCATGCTACTGAACAACCAAAAGGTCAAAGAAGATATCAAAAGACAAATCAAAAATACAACTTAAAATGGAAATGCAACATATCAAAATTTGTGGTATGTACAGAAAAAGCAGTTCTAAGAGGGAAGTTCATAGCAATAATGCCTACCTTAAAAAACAAAAGCCTCAAATAAACAACTTAATATTGCACTTCTAGGAACTAGAAAAGAAGAAATGAAGCCCAAAGTCAGTAAAAGGAAGGAAATGACAAAGATTAGAAGAGAAATGAATGAAGTAGAGACTAAAAAGTCCAATAAAACTAATAGCTGGTTCTTTGAAAAGATCATTGAAATTGACAAACCTTTAGTTAGACTTACCAAGAAAAAAAAAGAGGACTCAAGTGAAATCAGGAATAAAAGAGGAGATGTTGCAACTAGTAGCAAAGAATACAAAGGCTCATGGGAGTCTTCTTATAAAGGGTGATGTCTGGTAGAATCTTTATGCACCTATGTTCAAGGATGCTCACTGAAGCATTGTTTACAATATCAAAAAATTGGGTACAACTTAAATTCCCACTAATGGCAACAAAGTTAAAAAAAAGGCAAATCTATAAGATTGAAAGCTTTGTAAAAATTTCTAAGACATATGCATAAGCCAGATGGTATACACTACTAACAAGTGAAAAAAGCAAGTTGCACAAAAATATATAGAACATAGTCTCATTTTGCAAATATTAACTGTATATTAACATAGGCATAGAAAAAAAAAGCCTGCGAGTGTAGCTACTGAATGTTAAAGTAGTTAGTTATATT
>JAVSCE010021619.1:0-26705 GCA_032199065.1 Smutsia gigantea | reverse complement strand
ATTGGTGCCTCCGGGGAGGAAAGGGCTGTTTCCTGGTTCCTGGCTGCTATGCCTGTCTCCACTGCCTGAACCGGTGGGCTGAGCACACAGGTATAAGCCTCTGTGCTTTGCGTTTTTAGTTGCCGTAGACAGATCTTCCCTCTGGCTGGCCTAACACCAGGGAAGGATTGCCCGGTTTGCAAGCCCGGTGGGGCTGGCCAGAAGAAAGGCGCACTGGCCTGCCTGTCACAGAAGGGGTTCTTGGAGCTGTGTAGGCAGCCAGGGAGCTGGAGCACCTGAAGATCGCGAAAGCTCCCAACCTGCTGGGCAGAGTGCACCAGGACAATTTTGTCTGCCTGCCCTTTCTCCTGAGCAGTAAGCTCTGTGCAATCAGTCCTTGCCCCTTTAGCAGCCCTCTTGCTAAGGGCTTCTTTGTTAGGAAGTCTCTCAGACTGCCTGCCTTTCTTTTGTCCCCGAGCAGCTGGGTATGGATCCCTGCTTTCACAAGCAGCTGGATTCTTAGTCTCTCCAGGAATTCTGCCTGTCTTAACTTTCCAACCCCCTAATTACAAGAGTATCATGCAAGCACCATGTAATGTAGGTTTGTGCTCCCAGAGCAGATCTCCAGAGTTAGGTATTCAGCAGTCCCACATCTCCACTCCCTCCCTGCTCCGTTCCTGTTCCTCCTGCCGGTGAGCTGGGGTGGGGGAAGGGCTTGGATCCCGCAGGACCACAGCTTTAGTACGTTACCCTTTTCCGTGAGGGCTGCTGTTGTCACCAGGTGTATGCAGTTTGTTGCCATCCTCTTTCCCGTTGCTCTTTCAAGAGTAGTTGTAGTAGCTTTATTTTCATATTGTAGGAGGTTTTAGGAGGAAGCCTCTGTCTCACCTCTCACGCCGCCTTCTTTAATCCAATGGGGTCTTGCTTTTTGATGCATTCTATTACTCTGTGTCTTTTGACTGGTGCATCCAGGCCATTTACATTTAGGGTGAATGTGATAGACATGTACTCATTTGCCATTGCAGGCTTCGGACTCGTGGTTACCAAAGGTTCTAGGGTAGCTTCTTTACTGTCTAACCATCTCACTTAACTCACTTATTACGCTGTTGTAAACACAGCCCAGTGATTCTCTATTTCTCTCTCTTCTTTTTCTTCTTCCTCCCCTCTTTTTATTCTGTACTCTTCTGTGTTTCCCTTGAGTGATTTTGTGGGTGGCTGATTTTATTTTGCACGTAATTAGTATTTGGTTGTTTTACTTCCTTTGCTGTGGGTTTATTTCCTCTGGTGACATATATTTAGCCTTAGGAGCACTTCCATCTAGAGCAGTCCCTTTAAAATACACTGTAGAGATGGTTTGTGGGAGGTAAATTGGCCTCAGCTTTTGCTTATCTGGGAATTGTTGAATCCCTCCTTCCAGTTTAAATGGTAATCTTGCTGGATACAGTATTTGTGGTTCGAGGCCCTTCGGTTTCATTGCATTGAATGTATCTTGCCACTCCCTTCTGGCCTGTAAGGTTTCTGCTGAGAAGTCTGATGATAGCCTGATGGGTTTTCCTTTGTATGCGATCTTTTCTCTCTCTCTAGCTGCTTTTAAAAGTCCGTCTCTATCCCTGATCTTTGCCATTCTAAGTATTATATGTCTTGATGTTGTCTTCCTTGGGTCCCTTGTGTTGGGAGATCTGTGCACCTCCATGGCTTTGAGGGACTATCTCCTTCCCCAGATTGGGGAAGTTTTCAGCAGTTACCTCCTCGGTAACACTTTGTATCCCTTTTTCTCCCTTCTTCTTCTTCTGGTCCCCCTGTAGTGCGGATATTGTTCGGTTTGGATTGGTCACACGGTTCTCTCAATATTCTTTCATTCTTAGAGATCCTTTTTTCGCTCTGTGCCTCAGCCTCTTTGTAGTCATTCCTCTTCTCTAATTTCTGTCCCATTTACCTTCTCTTCTACCACGTCTAATCTGCTTTTAAATCCCTCCATTGTATGTTTCATTTCAGATTACGGGATTTCTTAATGATTGAATCTCCATCTTAAATTCGTCCCTGAGTTCTTCAGTATTTTTATGTACCTCCATGAGCATGTTTATGATTTTTATTTTAAACTCTCTTTCAGGAAGATGGGTGAGTTCGGTTCCATTTGGTCCTTTTTTCTGGGGTTTGTGATATGTTGGTCGGAACCAGGTCCCTCTGATGTTTCATAATTCTGTGTGGTGCCTTCTAGTGCCCAGAGAAGCTCTAGTCTCTGGGGCTGCTCAGCCCCTAGAGTGAGGTTGGGGGTCGTAGGGGAGCGGCGCTGGTGCCTTGGGGCAGGAAAGAGCTGTTTCCTGATTCCCGGCTGCAGTGCCTGCCCCCAGTATCAGAGCCAGCGGGCCCAGCACACAGGTGTAAGCCTCTGTGCTTGGCGTCTCTAGCTATTGTAGGTGAGGCCTCCGGCTGCCCTGATGCCAGCGCAAGTGACTCCCGGTTTGCGAGCAGGTGCCAGCAGGCCAGAAGGAAGTTACAGCAGGCTGCGTGTCACAGTTTGTGTGTGTGTGTGTGTGGTGGTGGTGGGGGGGGCGGCGGGGGCGCCACCCGCCCAGAGCTGAGTAGGCAGCCAGGGAGATGGGGCGCCTGAAGCTCCCCAAAGTTCCCAACCCGCTGGGCAGAGTGCACCCAGACAACCTTGTCCACCTATCCCTTCTCCCCTCGCTGCTAGGAAGACCTTTCAGACCGCCTGCCTTTCCTTTATCCCAGAGCAGCCTGATGTGGGTCCCCGTCCTCCACAAATGGCCAGAGTCTCAGTCTTTCAAGCACTACGCCCGTCCCAGCTCCCAAACCCCCAGCAACCTCCAGAGCACCGCACAACGTAGGTCTGTGGTCCAAAGCAGACCTCCAGGGCTGGGTGTTCAGCAGTTCTAGGCTCCCACCCACTCCCCGCTCCGTTTCTCTTCCTGCCTCCAGTGAGTTGTGGTTGGGGAAGGGCTAGGGTCCCGCCGGATCAAGGCTTTCGTGCGTTAGCCGGTTTCGTGAGGGTCTGCTCTGTTCGTGAGGTCTGCATGCAGTCTGGTGCAGCCTTCTTTCCTGTTGCTGTTTAAGGGATAGTTGTATTAATGATATTTTCACACTACACGTGGTTTTGGGGAGGAATTCTCTGTCTCACCTCTCATGCCGCTGAATTTTGAATCTCACCTCTGAATTTTACCAGACATACTAGAGAAGACATAATACCCATTCTCCTTAAAGTTTCCCAGAAGAGAGAAGAGGAGGGAATGCTTCCAAACTCATTCTTTGAAGCCAGCGTCACTCTAATACCAAAAGCAGGCAAAGACCCCACCAGAAAAGAAAATTACAGACCAGTATCCCTGATGACCATAGATGCAAAAATACTCAACAAAATATTAGGAAACCGAATTCAAAAATACATCAAGAGGATCATACACCATGATCAAGTGGGATTCATCTCAGGGATGCAAGGATGGTACAACATTCGAAAATCCATCAACATCAACAAAAAGAAGGACAGAGAGACCGCACGATCATCTCCATAGGTGCTGAAAAAGCATTCGACAAAATACGACATCCATTCATGATAAAAACTCTCAACAAAACGGGTACAGAGGGCAAGTACCTCCACATAATAAAGGCCATATATGACAGACCCACAGCCAACATCATACTTCACAGCGAGAAGCTGAAAGGTTTTCACCTAAGATCGGGAACAAGACAGGGATGCCCACTCTCCCCACTGTTATTCAGCATAGTACTGGAGGTCCTAGCCACGGCAATCAGACCAAACAACGAAATACAAGGCATCCAGATTGGTAAAGAAGAAGTTAAGCTGTCACTGTTTGCAGATGGGTGACATGATATTGTACGTAATAAACCCTAAAGACTCCACTCCAAAACTACTAGAACTCATATCTGAATTCAGCAAAGTTGCAGGCTACAAAACTAATATACACAGAAATCTGTTGCTTCCCTATCTGTACAGTAACGATGAACTACCAGAAAGAGAAATCAGGAAAACGAGTCCATTCAAAATTGCATGAAAAGGAATAAAATACCTAGGAATGAACCTAACCAAAGAAGTGAAAGACCTATACCCTGAAAACTGCCAGACACTCTTAAGGGAAATTAAAGAGGACACTGACAAATGGAAACTCACCCCATGCTCTTGGCTAGGAAGAAGTAATATTGTCAAAATGGCCATCCTGCCTAAAGCAGTCGACAGCTTCAAGGCAATCCCTATCCAGATACCAACAGCGTTCTTCAACGAACGGGAACCAAGAGTTCTAAAATTCATATGGAAGCACTAAAGACCCCGAATAGCCAAAGCAATCCCGAGAAGGAAGAATAAAGCCGGGGGGATCTCGCTTCCCAACTTCAAGCTCTACTACAAAGCCACAGTAATCAAGACAATTTGGTACTGGCACAAGAACAGACTCACAGACCAGTGGAACAGAATAGAAAGTCCAGATATTAACCCAAACATATATGGTCAATTCATACCCGATAAAGGAGCCGTGGATATACAATGGGGAAATGACAGCCTCTTCAAACAGCTGGTGTTGGCAAAACTGGCCAAGTCCACGTAAGAGAATGAAACTGGACCATTGTCTGAGCCCATACACAAAAGTAAATTCAACATGGACCAAAGGCCTGGATGTAAGCCATGAAACCATAAAGCTCTCAGAAAAAAAAAAAATAGGCAAAAAATCTCCTGGACATAAACGTGAGCAAGTTCTTCATGAACATATCTCCGCGGGCAAGGGAAACAAAAGCAAAAATGAACAAGTGGGACTACATCAAGCTGAAAAGCTTCTGTACAGCAGAGGACACCCATCAGCAGAACAAAAAGGCATCATACAGTATGGGAGAATATATTCATAAATGACATATCCGATAAAGGGTTGACATCCAAAATATATAAAGGGCTCACGCACCTCAACAAACAAAAAACCAACAGCCCAATTAAAAAATGGGCAGAGGATCTGAACAGACACTTCTAGAAAGAAGAAATTCAGATGGCCAACAGGCACATGAAGAGATGATGCACATCGCTGATCATCAGAGAAATGCAAATGAAAACCACAAGGAGATATCGCCTCACACCAGTGAGGATGGCCACCATCCAAAAGACAAACGACAACAAATGTTGGCGAGGATGTGGAGAAAGGGGGACCCTCCTTCCGACATTGCTGGTGGGAACGTCAATTAGTTCAGCCATTGTGGAAAGCAGTATGGAGGTTCCTCAGAAAACTCAGAATAGAAATACCATTTCACCCAGGAATTCCACTGGCAGGAACTGTACCCTAAGAATGCAGCAGCCCAGTTTGAAAAAGACACATGCACCCCTGTGTTCATCACAGCACTATTTACAATAGCCAAGAAATGGAAGCAACCTAAGTGTCGATCAGTATAGATGAATGGCTAAAGAAGAGGTGGTACATATACACAATGGAATATTATCCAGCCATGAGAAGAAAACAAATCCTACCATTTGCAACAGCATGGATGGAGCTAGAGGGTATTATGCTTAGTGAAATAAGCCAGGCGGAGAAAAGCAAGTATCAACTGATTCCACTCATCTGTGGAGTACAAGAACGAAGAAAAAAACTGAAAGGGACAAAACAGCAGCGGACTCACAGAACCCAAGAATGGACTAAAAACGGGCATTACGAGTAGAGGGGGGCCACGGGGAGGGCTGTACAACAGAGAGAAGACAAGTGGTGATTCTAGAGCATCTTACTACGCTGATGGACAGTGACTGTAATGGGGTATGTGGGGGGACTTGATGATGGGGGGAGTCTAGTAGACATAACGTTGCTCGGGTAATTGTAGATGAATGACACCCAAATAAATAAATAAATAAAAAGAATCTTTCTTCTTAAGCTTCCTGGGTTTTTTTCAAAATGCGATTTTGGCTTTACGGTGGGATCTCCCTGTCTTTAGTATGCTGCTTATAGGTGGGCCCTTTAGCAGCTTGAGCCCCCGGCGGGCGTCCCGCTCGTCCCTGCGGAGCTGCTGCTTGCTCGCTCTCGTCGTTGATCCGCCGGGCTTCCCTGGCCTCCTCCCTCAGGCAGCGCGCCGTGATGACTCGACGGCGTCATCCTTCCACAGCGCCTGCGCGGCAGCCCCGCCGGCCCCCTCTGCTCACACGCAGGCGCGCGCGCACACCTTCCCGCTCTGGCTGCGCCGAGGCCGCGTTGGCCGTTGGCCGCCGAGCCCCTGCCGCCCGGGCCCGCCTCCGGGGCGAGCCCGGGGAACCTCCGGGCCGGGGATGCAGCGGGCCGGGACGAGCGAGGCCGGTGCGGGTGAGGGCGCGGGCTCGGCGGCGGGCGCGCGAGGGAAGGCCTCCCCGCCCGGCCTCGGTCAGACGCCCACGCCTCCTTCCCCAGGAAGCCGCCGCCGCCGCCGTGCCGTGCCGAGGTTCCCTGAAGGCCTGCCCCCGCCGGCGACAGGAGAGCCACCGGGTCGTCCGTGCAGCGAGAGGCCGCTCGCCGGCGTGCTCCGCCCCTCGCCGCCGCCGCCGCCGCCTGACACCGCTCTGGGGCACCCCCGGCCCTGCCCGCGCCCGCCGCTCTGATGGAGCCCCTGGACTGGTAAGTTTTTAAGTGCTGCTGGCTAATTCTAAAATTACAGTTTTACAAGGAAATATATTGACATATCGCATCGTGTTAGTTTTAGGCGTACCGCATAATGATTTGATCTGTGTATTACACGTTGTGAAATGATTACAACAGTAAGAAGTTTAGTTTACATCCATCACTATATATAGTTAGGAGTCTTCTTGCGATGAGAGCTTGTAATATCTACTCTCTCACATTTAAGTATACAGTACAGCATTGTTAACTGTATTCACCATGCTATATATCACATCCCAGGGCTTATGTGTCTGGTAACTGGAAGTTTGTAACTTCTGACTTTCACCCATTGTGCCTATCCCCTACCCCTCACCCCCGCCTTCTCTTGTATTCACCAGTCTGTTCTCAATATGTGTGAATTCTTTCTTTTTTGTTTTGTTTTCTTTTGTTTTAGATGCCAAATGTAAGTGATACGATACAGTATTTGACTTATTTCACTTAGGGTACATCCATGTTGTTACAAATGGCAAAATTTCCAATTTTTTTTTTTTTTGGTAACTGAGTAATTTCCCATTGTGTATATGTTTATATGTGTGTGTGTGTGTGTGTGTGTGTGTATATATATATATGTGTATATATATGTATATATGTATATATATATATATATATGTATACACAACATTTTCTTTATCCATTCATCCATCAGTAGACACTTAGCTTAGATTGTTTCTGTTATCTGGCTATTGTAAACAATGCTGCAGCGAACACAGCATATATTTTAAGATTGTGATTTCACGTCCTTTGGATAAATACTCAGAAGTGGAATTCCTGGATCATGCAATTTTTTATTTTTATTATTTTATAATTTATTTTGGTATCATTATCTACAAGTGATTGTGCAATATTATGGTTATTAAACTACCCCCTTCATCAGGTTCCCCCCCACCAACCCCAGTAGATTCACTGTCCATCAGCATAGTGAGATGCTATAGAATCACTACATGTCTTCTCTGAGTTGTACAGCCCTCCCCATGCCCCCCCCCCCACATTACGTCTGCTAATCGTAATGCCCCTTTTTCCGTCTTATCCCTCCCTTCCCACCCATCTTCCCCAGTCCCTTTCTCTTTGGTAACTATTAGTCCATTCCTGGGTTCTGTGAGTCTGCTGCTGGTTTGTTCCTTCTGTTTTTTTCTTTGTTCTTCTACTCCACATAGGAGTGAAGTCATTTGATACTTGTCTTTTTCGGCTTGGCTTCTTTCACTGAGCATAATACCCTCTAGCTCCATCCATGTTGTTGCAATTGGTAGGATTTGTTTTCTTTTCATGGCTGAATAATATTCCATTGTGTATATGTACCACATCTTCTTATCCATTCATCTACTGATGGACACTGAGGTTGCTTCCGTTTCTTGGCTATTGTAAATAGTGCTGCGATAAGCATAGGGGTGCATATGTCTTTTTCAAACTGGGCTGCTGTAGTCTTAGGGTAAATTCCTGGGAGTGGGATTCCTGGGTCAAACGTTATTTCTATTTTGAGTTTTTGAGGAACCTCCATACTGCTTTCCACAATGGTTGCACTAATTTGCCGCCCCACCGGCAGTGTAGGAGGGTTCCCTTTTTTCCACATCCTCGCCAACATTTGTTGTTGTTTGTGTTTTGGATGTCGGCCATCCTCACTGGTGTGAGGTGATGTCTCATTGTGGTTTCAATCTGCATTTCTCTGATGATTAGCGATGTGGAGCATCTTTTCATGTGCCTGTTGGCCATCTGAATTTCTTCTTTAGAGAAGTGTCTATTCATGTCCTCTGCCCATTTCTTAATTGGATTATTTGCTTTTTGTTTGTTAAGGTGCGTGAGTTCTTTATATATTTTGGGCGTCAACCCCTTCTCAGGTCATTTATGAATATATTCTCCCATACTGTAAGATCTCTTTTTGTTCTTCTGATGGTGTCCTTTGCTGTACAGAAGCTTTTCAGCTTTATATAGTCCCACTTGTTCATCTTTGCTTTTGTTTCCCTTGCCCGGGGAGATACGTTCATGAAGGCGTCGCTCATGTTTATGTCCAAGAGATTTTTGCCTATGTTTTTCTGTAAGAGTTTTATGGTTTCATGACTTACATTCAGGTCTTTGATCCACCTTGAGTTTATCTTTGTGTATGGGGCTAGACAGTAGTCCAGTTTCATTCTCTTACATGTAGCTGTCCAGTTTCTCCAACACCAGCTGCTGAAGAGGCTGTCATCTCCCCATTGTATATCCAAGGCTCCTTTATCAAATATTAATTGACTGTATATGTTTGGGTTAATGTTTGGATTTTCTCTTCTGTTCCACTGGTCTGTGGGTCTGTTTTGTGCCAATACCAAATTGTCTTGATTACTGTGGCTTTGTAGTAGAGCTTGAAGTCAGGGAGCGTAATTCCCCCTGTTTTATTCCTCCTTCTCAGGATTGCTTTGGCTATTCGGGGTCTTTTGTGGTTCCATATGAATTTGAGAATTACTTGTTGCAGTTCATTGAAGAAAGCTGTTGGTAGTTTGATAGGGATTACGTTGAATCTGTAGATTGCTGCTCTAGGTAGTATAGCCATTTTGACAATATTTATTCTTCCTAGCCAAGAGCATGGGATGCATTTCCATTTGTTAGTGTCCTCTTTAATTTCTCTTAGGAGTGTCTTGTAGTTTTCAGACTACAGGTCTTTTCACTTCCTTCGTTAGGTTTATTCCTAGGTATTTTATTCTTTTTGATGCAATTGTAAATAGAATTGTTTTCCTGATTTCTGTTTCTACTAGTTTGTCATTAGTGTATAGGAAAGCAACAGATTTCTATGTATTAATTTTCTGTCCCTGCAACTTTGCTGAATTCAGATATTAGTTCTCGTGGTTTTGGGGTGGATTGTTTAGCGTGTTTTATGTACAGTATCATGTCATCTGCAAACAGTGACAATTTAACTTCCTTAACAATCTGGATGCCTTTTATTTCTTTGTGTTATCTGATTGCCGTGGCTGGGACCACCAGTACTATGTTGAATAAAAGTGGAGAGAGTGGGCATCCCTGTCTTGCTCCCGATCTTAGATGAAAAGCTTTCAGCGTCTCGCTGTTAAGTATGATGTTAGCTGTGGGTTTGTCATATATGGCCTTTGTGATGTTGAGGTACTTGCCGTCTATACCCATTTTGTTGAGAGTTTTAATCAGGAATGGATGCTGAATTTTGTCAAATGCTTTTTCAGCATCTATGGAGATGATCATGTGGTTTTTGTTCTTCTTTTTGTTGATGTGGTGGATGATGTTGATGGATTTTCGAATGTTGTACCATCCTTGCATCCCTGGGATGAATCCCACTTGATCATGGTGTATGATCCTCTTGATGTATTTTTGAATCCGGTTTGCTAATATTTTGTTGAGTATTTTTGCATCTACGTTCATCAGGGATATTGGTCTGTAATTTTCTTCTTTGGTGAGGTCTTTGCCAGGTTTTGGTATTAGAGTGATGCTGGCTTCATTGAATGAGTTTGGAAGTATTCCCTCCTCTTCTATTTTTTGAAAAACTTTAAGGAGAATGGGTGTTATTTCTTCTCTATATATGTCTGGTAGAATTCAGAGGTGAATCCATCTGGTCCAGGGGTTTTGTTCTTGGGTAGTTTTTTGATTACCAGTTCACTTTCATTGCTGGTGATTGGTCTGTTTAGTTTTTCTGTTTCTTGCTTGGTCAGTCTTGGAAGGTTGTATTTTTCTAAGAAGTTGTCCATTTCTTCCATGTTTTCCAGCTTGTTAGCTATAGAGTCTCATAATACTCTCTTATAATTCTTTGTATTTCTGTAGGGTCCGTCGTGATTTTCCTTTCTCATTTCTGGTTCTGTTTATGTGTGTAGATTCTCTTTTTGTCTTAATAAGTCTGGCTAGGGGTTTATCTACTTTGTTTATTTTTTCAAAGAACCAGCTCTTGGTTTTATTGATTTTTTTTTTCTATTGTTTTACGCTTCTCAATTTTATTTATTTCTTCTCTGATCTTTATTATGTCCCTCCTTCTGGTGGCTTTGGGCCTCATTTGTTCTTCTTTTTCCAATTTCAGTAATTGTGTCTTTAGACTATTCATTTGGAAGTGTTCTTCCTTCTATAAATAGGCCTGGATTGCAATATGCTTTCCTCTTAGAACTGCCTTTGCTGCGTCCCACAGAAGTTGTGGCTTTGTGTTGTTGTTGTCATTAGTCTCCCTATAATCTTTGATTTCTGTTTTGATCTGGTCGTTAACCCATTGATTAATTAGGAGAATGTTGTTAAGTCTCCGTGTATTTGTGAGTCTTTTTCATTTCTTTCTAAAATTTATTTCTAGTTTTATACCTTTGTGATCTGAGAAGTTGGTTGGTAGGATTTCAATATTTTTGAATTTACTGAGGTTCTTTTTGTGGCCTAGTATGCGGTCTATTCTGGAAAATGTTCCATGTGCACTTGAGAAGAAAGTGTATCCTGCTGCTTTTGGGTGCAGAGTTCTGTAGATGTCTGTTAGGTCCATCTGTTCTAGTGTGTTGTTCAGTGCCTCTGTGTCTTTACTTATTCTCTGTCTGGTTGATCTGTCCTTTGGAGTGAGTGGTGTGTTGAAGTCTCCTAAAATGAATGCATTGCTGGTGTTTCCTCCTGTAATTCTGTTAGTATTTGTTTCACATATGCTGGCGCTCCTGTGTTGGGTGCATGTATATTTATAATGGTTATATCTTCTTGTTGGACTGACCCCTTTATCTTTATGTAATGTCCTTCTTTATTATCTCTTGCTACTTTCTTCGTTTTGAAGTCTATTTTGTCTGATACAAGTACTGCAACACCTGCTTTTTGCTCCTTGCTGTTTGCATGAAATATCTTTTTCCATCCCTTCACTTTTTAGTCTGTGTATGTCTTTGGGTGTAAAGTGAGTCTCTTGAAGACAGCGTAAAGATGGGTCTTGTTTTTTTTGTAATCCATTGAGTGACTCTATGTCTTTTGACTGGTGCATTGAGTCCATTTACATGTAGGGTGATTATGGATAGGTGTGTACTTACTGGCGTTGCATGCTTCAGCTTCGTGGTTACCAAAGGTTCAAGGTTAATTTCCCTACTACCTAAAAGTCTAACAACTCACTTAATATGCTATTACAAACACAATCTAAGGGTTCTTTTTTTGTTTGTTTGTTTGCTTCCTCCTTTTTCTTTCTACTCCATTCTTTATATATTAGGTATCATATTCTGTACTGTTTGTCTATCCCTTGATTGACTTTGGGGATAGTTAATTTAATTTTGCATTTGCTTGGTAATTAGCTGTTCTATTTTCTTTACTGTGGTTTTATTACCTCTGGTGACAGCTATTAAACCGTAGGAACACTTCCATCTTTAGCAGTCCCTCCAAAATACACTGTAGAGATGGTTTGTGGGAGGCAAATTCTCTCAGCTTTTGCTTATCTGGGAATTGTTTAATCCCTCCTTCAAATTTAAATGATAATCTTTCTGGATAAAGTAATCTTCGTTCAAGGCCCTTCTGCTTCATTGCATTAAATACATCATGCCACCACTCCCTTCCGGCCTGTAAGGTTTCTGCTGAGAAGTCTGATGAGATAGCCTGATGGGTTTTCCTTTGTGTGTGATCTTATTTCTCTCTCTGGCTGCTTTTAATAGTCTGTCCTTATCCTTGATCTTTGCCAGTTTAATTACTATATATATGTCTTGCTGTTGTCTTCCTTGGGTCCCTTGTGTTGGGAGATCTGCGCACGTCCATGGCCTGAGAGACTATCTCCTTCCCCAGATTGGGGAAGTTTTCAGCAATCACCTCCTCAAAGACACTTTCTATCCCTTTTTCTCTCTCTTCTTCTTCTGGTACCCCTATAATGCGAATATTGCTCCGTTTGGATTGGTCACACGGTTCTCTCAATATTCTTTCATTCTTAGAGATCCTTTTTCTCTCAGTGCCTCAGCGTCTTTGTATTCCTCTTCTCTAGTTCCTATTTCATTTATTGTCTCCTCCACCGTATCCAATCTGCTTTTAATACCGCCCATTGTGTTCTTCAATGATTGGATCTCCGACCGGAATTCATTCCGGAGTTCTTGAATATCTTTCCGTACCTCCATGAGCGTGTTAATGATTTTTATTTTGAACTCCCTTTCAGGGAGAGTCATAAGGTCCATATCCTTTAAATGTTTCTCAGGAGTTGTATTCATAATTTTGCTCTGGACCAGGTTCCCTTGGCGTTTCATATTTGTGTATGGCGCCCTCTAGTGCCCAGAAGCTCTACTCTCTGGAGCTGCTCAGCCCCTGAAGCAATGCGGGGATTGTAGGGGAGTGGTATTGGTGCCTCCGGGGAGGAAAGGGCTGTTTCCTGGTTCCTGGCTGCTATGCCTGTCTCCACTGCCTGAACCGGTGGGCTGAGCACACAGGTATAAGCCTCTGTGCTTTGCGTTTTTAGTTGCCGTAGACAGATCTTCCCTCTGGCTGGCCTAACACCAGGGAAGGATTTCCCGGTTTGCAAGCCCGGTGGGGCTGGCCAGAAGAAAGGCGCACTGGCCTGCCTGTCACAGAAGGGGTTCTTGGAGCTGTGTAGGCAGCCAGGGAGCTGGAGCACCTGAAGATCGCGAAAGCTCCCAACCTGCTGGGCAGAGTGCACCCGGACAATTTTGTCTGCCTGCCCTTTCTCCTGAGCAGTAAGCTCTGTGCAATCAGTCCTTGCCCCTTTAGCAGCCCTCTTGCTAAGGGCTTCTTTGTTAGGAAGTCTCTCAGACTGCCCGCCTTTCTTTTGTCCCCGAGCAGCTGGGTATGGATCCCTGCTTTCACAAGCAGCTGGATTCTTAGTCTCTCCAGGAATTCTGCCTGTCTTAGCTTTCCAACCCCCTAATTACAAGAGTATCATGCAAGCACCATGAAATGTAGGTTTGTGCTCCCAGAGCAGATCTCCAGAGTTAGGTATTCAGCAGTCCCACATCTCCACTCCCTCCCTGCTCCGTTCCTGTTCCTCCTGCCGGTGAGCTGGGGTGGGGGAAGGGCTTGGATCCCGCAGGACCACAGCTTTAGTACGTTACCCTTTTCCGTGAGGGCTGCTGTTGTCTCCAGGTGTATGCAGTTTGTTGCCATCCTCTTTCCCGTTGCTCTTTCAAGAGTAGTTGTAGTAGCTTTATTTTCATATTGTAGGAGGTTTTAGGAGGAAGCCTCTGTCTCACCTCTCACGCCGCCTTCTTTAATCCAATGGGGTCTTGCTTTTTGATGCATTCTATTACTCTGTGTCTTTTGACTGGTGCATCCAGGCCATTTACATTTAGGGTGAATGTGATAGACATGTACTCATTTGCCATTGCAGGCTTCGGACTCGTGGTTACCAAAGGTTCTAGGGTAGCTTCTTTACTGTCTAACCATCTCACTTAACTCACTTATTACGCTATTGTAAACACAGCCCAGTGATTCTCTATTTCTCTCTCTTCTTTTTCTTCTTCCTCCCCTCTTTTTATTCTGTACTCTTCTGTGTTTCCCTTGAGTGATTTTGTGGGTGGCTGATTTTATTTTGCACGTAATTAGTATTTGGTTGTTTTACTTCCTTTGCTGTGGGTTTATTTCCTCTGGTGACATATATTTAGCCTTAGGAGCACTTCCATCTAGAGCAGTCCCTTTAAAATACACTGTAGAGATGGTTTGTGGGAGGTAAATTGGCCTCAGCTTTTGCTTATCTGGGAATTGTTGAATCCCTCCTTCCAGTTTAAATGGTAATCTTGCTGGATACAGTATTTGTGGTTCGAGGCCCTTCGGTTTCATTGCATTGAATGTATCTTGCCACTCCCTTCTGGCCTGTAAGGTTTCTGCTGAGAAGTCTGATGATAGCCTGATGGGTTTTCCTTTGTATGCGATCTTTTCTCTCTCTCTAGCTGCTTTTAAAAGTCCGTCTCTATCCCTGATCTTTGCCATTCTAAGTATTATATGTCTTGATGTTGTCTTCCTTGGGTCCCTTGTGTTGGGAGATCTGTGCACCTCCATGGCTTTGAGGGACTATCTCCTTCCCCAGATTGGGGAAGTTTTCAGCAGTTACCTCCTCGGTAACACTTTGTATCCCTTTTTCTCCCTTCTTCTTCTTCTGGTCCCCCTGTAGTGCGGATATTGTTCGGTTTGGATTGGTCACACGGTTCTCTCAATATTCTTTCATTCTTAGAGATCCTTTTTTCGCTCTGTGCCTCAGCCTCTTTGTAGTCATTCCTCTTCTCTAATTTCTGTCCCATTTACCTTCTCTTCTACCACGTCTAATCTGCTTTTAAATCCCTCCATTGTATGTTTCATTTCAGATTACGGGATTTCTTAATGATTGAATCTCCATCTTAAATTCGTCCCTGAGTTCTTCAGTATTTTTATGTACCTCCATGAGCATGTTTATGATTTTTATTTTAAACTCTCTTTCAGGAAGATGGGTGAGTTCGGTTCCATTTGGTCCTTTTTTCTGGGGTTTGTGATATGTTGGTCGGAACCAGGTCCCTCTGATGTTTCATAATTCTGTGTGGTGCCTTCTAGTGCCCAGAGAAGCTCTAGTCTCTGGGGCTGCTCAGCCCCTAGAGTGAGGTTGGGGGTCGTAGGGGAGCGGCGCTGGTGCCTTGGGGCAGGAAAGAGCTGTTTCCTGATTCCCGGCTGCAGTGCCTGCCCCCAGTATCAGAGCCAGCGGGCCCAGCACACAGGTGTAAGCCTCTGTGCTTGGCGTCTCTAGCTATTGTAGGTGAGGCCTCCGGCTGCCCTGATGCCAGCGCAAGTGACTCCCGGTTTGCGAGCAGGTGCCAGCAGGCCAGAAGGAAGTTACAGCAGGCTGCGTGTCACAGTGTGTGTGTGTGTGTGTGTGTGTGTGTGTGTGGTGGGGGGAGGGGGGGTGGGGGCGCCGCCCGCCCAGAGCTGAGTAGGCAGCCAGGGAGATGGGGCGCCTGAAGCTCCCCAAAGTTCCCAACCCGCTGGGCAGAGTGCACCCAGACAACCTTGTCCACCTATCCCTTCTCCCCTCGCTGCTAGGAAGACCTTTCAGACCGCCTGCCTTTCCTTTATCCCAGAGCAGCCTGATGTGGGTCCCCGTCCTCCACAAATGGCCAGAGTCTCAGTCTTTCAAGCACTACGCCCGTCCCAGCTCCCAAACCCCCAGCAACCTCCAGAGCACCGCACAACGTAGGTCTGTGGTCCAAAGCAGACCTCCAGGGCTGGGTGTTCAGCAGTTCTAGGCTCCCACCCACTCCCCGCTCCGTTTCTCTTCCTGCCTCCAGTGAGTTGTGGTTGGGGAAGGGCTAGGGTCCCGCCGGATCAAGGCTTTCGTACGTTAGCCGGTTTCGTGAGGGTCTGCTCTGTTCGTGAGGTCTGCATGCAGTCTGGTGCAGCCTTCTTTCCTGTTGCTGTTTAAGGGATAGTTGTATTAATGATATTTTCACACTACACGTGGTTTTGGGGAGGAATTCTCTGTCTCACCTCTCATGCCGCTGAATTTTGAATCTCACCTCTGAATTTTACCAGACATACTAGAGAAGACATAATACCCATTCTCCTTAAAGTTTCCCAGAAGAGAGAAGAGGAGGGAATGCTTCCAAACTCATTCTTTGAAGCCAGCGTCACTCTAATACCAAAAGCAGGCAAAGACCCCACCAGAAAAGAAAATTACAGACCAGTATCCCTGATGACCATAGATGCAAAAATACTCAACAAAATATTAGCAAACCGAATTCAAAAATACATCAAGAGGATCATACACCATGATCAAGTGGGATTCATCTCAGGGATGCAAGGATGGTACAACATTCGAAAATCCATCAACATCAACAAAAAGAAGGACAGAGAGACCGCACGATCATCTCCATAGGTGCTGAAAAAGCATTCGACAAAATTCGACATCCATTCATGATAAAAACTCTCAACAAAGCGGGTACAGAGGGCAAGTACCTCCACATAATAAAGGCCATATATGACAGACCCACAGCCAACATCATACTTCACAGCGAGAAGCTGAAAGGTTTTCACCTAAGATCGGGAACAAGACAGGGATGCCCACTCTCCCCACTGTTATTCAGCATAGTACTGGAGGTCCTAGCCACGGCAATCAGACCAAACAACGAAATACAAGGCATCCAGATTGGTAAAGAAGAAGTTAAGCTGTCACTGTTTGCAGATGGGTGACATGATATTGTACGTAATAAACCCTAAAGACTCCACTCCAAAACTACTAGAACTCATATCTGAATTCAGCAAAGTTGCAGGATACAAAACTAATATACACAGAAATCTGTTGCTTCCCTATCTGTACAGTAACGATGAACTACCAGAAAGAGAAATCAGGAAAACGAGTCCATTCAAAATTGCATGAAAAGGAATAAAATACCTAGGAATGAACCTAACCAAAGAAGTGAAAGACCTATACCCTGAAAACTGCCAGACACTCTTAAGGGAAATTAAAGAGGACACTGACAAATGGAAACTCACCCCATGCTCTTGGCTAGGAAGAAGTAATATTGTCAAAATGGCCATCCTGCCTAAAGCAGTCGACAGCTTCAAGGCAATCCCTATCCAGATACCAACAGCGTTCTTCAACGAACGGGAACCAAGAGTTCTAAAATTCATATGGAAGCACTAAAGACCCCGAATAGCCAAAGCAATCCCGAGAAGGAAGAATAAAGCCGGGGGGATCTCGCTTCCCAACTTCAAGCTCTACTACAAAGCCACAGTAATCAAGACAATTTGGTACTGGCACAAGAACAGACTCACAGACCAGTGGAACAGAATAGAAAGTCCAGATATTAACCCAAACATATATGGTCAATTCATACCCGATAAAGGAGCCGTGGATATACAATGGGGAAATGACAGCCTCTTCAAACAGCTGGTGTTGGCAAAACTGGCCAAGTCCACGTAAGAGAATGAAACTGGACCATTGTCTGAGCCCATACACAAAAGTAAATTCAACATGGACCAAAGGCCTGGATGTAAGCCATGAAACCATAAAGCTCTCAGAAAAAAAAATAGGCAAAAAATCTCCTGGACATAAACGTGAGCAAGTTCTTCATGAACATATCTCCGCGGGCAAGGGAAACAAAAGCAAAAATGAACAAGTGGGACTACATCAAGCTGAAAAGCTTCTGTACAGCAGAGGACACCATCAGCAGAACAAAAAGGCATCCTACAGTATGGGAGAATATATTCATAAATGACATATCCGATAAAGGGTTGACATCCAAAATATATAAAGGGCTCACGCACCTCAACAAACAAAAAACCAACAGCCCAATTAAAAAATGGGCAGAGGATCTGAACAGACACTTCTCGAAAGAAGAAATTCAGATGGCCAACAGGCACATGAAGAGATGATGCACATCGCTGATCATCAGAGAAATGCAAATGAAAACCACAAGGAGATATCGCCTCACACCAGTGAGGATGGCCACCATCCAAAAGACAAACGACAACAAATGTTGGCGAGGATGTGGAGAAAGGGGGACCCTCCTTCCGACATTGCTGGTGGGAACGTCAATTAGTTCAGCCATTGTGGAAAGCAGTATGGAGGTTCCTCAGAAAACTCAGAATAGAAATACCATTTCACCCAGGAATTCCACTGGCAGGAACTGTACCCTAAGAATGCAGCAGCCCAGTTTGAAAAAGACACATGCACCCCTGTGTTCATCACAGCACTATTTACAATAGCCAAGAAATGGAAGCAACCTAAGTGTCGATCAGTATAGATGAATGGCTAAAGAAGAGGTGGTACATATACACAATGGAATATTATCCAGCCATGAGAAGAAAACAAATCCTACCATTTGCAACAGCATGGATGGAGCTAGAGGGTATTATGCTTAGTGAAATAAGCCAGGCGGAGAAAAGCAAGTATCAACTGATTCCACTCATCTGTGGAGTACAAGAACGAAGAAAAAAACTGAAAGGGACAAAACAGCAGCGGACTCACAGAACCCAAGAATGGACTAAAAACGGGCATTACGAGTAGAGGGGGGCCACGGGGAGGGCTGTACAACAGAGAGAAGACAAGTGGTGATTCTAGAGCATCTTACTACGCTGATGGACAGTGACTGTAATGGGGTATGTGGGGGGACTTGATGATGGGGGGAGTCTAGTAGACATAACGTTGCTCGGGTAATTGTAGATGAATGACACCCAAATAAATAAATAAATAAATAAATAAAAAGAATCTTTCTTCTTAAGCTTCCTGGGTTTTTTTCAAAATGCGATTTTGGCTTTACGGTGGGATCTCCCTGTCTTTAGTATGCTGCTTATAGGTGGGCCCTTTAGCAGCTTGAGCCCCCGGCGGGCGTCCCGCTCGTCCCTGCGGAGCTGCTGCTTGCTCGCTCTCGTCGTTGATCCGCCGGGCTTCCCTGGCCTCCTCCCTCAGGCAGCGCGCCGTGATGACTCGACGGCGTCATCCTTCCACAGCGCCTGCGCGGCAGCCCCGCCGGCCCCCTCTGCTCACACGCAGGCGCGCGCGCACACCTTCCCGCTCTGGCTGCGCCGAGGCCGCGTTGGCCGTTGGCCGCCGAGCCCCTGCCGCCCGGGCCCGCCTCCGGGGCGAGCCCGGGGAACCTCCGGGCCGGGGATGCAGCGGGCCGGGACGAGCGAGGCCGGTGCGGGTGAGGGCGCGGGCTCGGCGGCGGGCGCGCGAGGGAAGGCCTCCCCGCCCGGCCTCGGTCAGACGCCCACGCCTCCTTCCCCAGGAAGCGGCGGCTCGCTCCGCCGCCGCCGCCGCCGCCGTGCCGTGCCGAGGTTCCCTGAAGGCCTGCCCCCGCCGGCGACAGGAGAGCCACCGGGTCGTCCGTGCAGCGAGAGGCCGCTCGCCGGCGTGCTCCGCCCCTCGCCGCCGCCGCCGCCGCCTGACACCGCTCTGGGGCGCCCCCGGCCCTGCCCGCGCCCGCCGCTCTGATGGAGCCCCTGGACTGGTAAGTTTTTAAGTGCTGCTGGCTAATTCTAAAATTACAGTTTTACAAGGAAATATATTGACATATCGCATCGTGTTAGTTTTAGGCGTACCGCATAATGATTTGATCTGTGTATTACACGTTGTGAAATGATTACAACAGTAAGAAGTTTAGTTTACATCCATCACTATATATAGTTAGGAGTCTTCTTGCGATGAGAGCTTGTAATATCTACTCTCTCACATTTAAGTATACAGTACAGCATTGTTAACTATATTCACCATGCTATATATCACATCCCAGGGCTTATGTGTCTGGTAACTGGAAGTTTGTAACTTCTGACTTTCACCCATTGTGCCTATCCCCTACCCCTCACCCCCGCCTTCTCTTGTATTCACCAGTCTGTTCTCAATATGTGTGAATTCTTTCTTTTTTGTTTTGTTTTCTTTTGTTTTAGATGCCAAATGTAAGTGATACGATACAGTATTTGACTTATTTCACTTAGGGTACATCCATGTTGTTACAAATGGCAAAATTTCCAATTTTTTTTTTTTTTGGTAACTGAGTAATTTCCCATTGTGTATATGTTTATATGTGTGTGTGTGTGTGTGTGTGTGTGTGTGTGTGTATATATATATGTGTATATATATGTATATATGTATATATATATATATATATACACAACATTTTCTTTATCCATTCATCCATCAGTAGACACTTAGCTTAGATTGTTTCTGTTATCTGGCTATTGTAAACAATGCTGCAGCGAACACAGCATATATTTTAAGATTGTGATTTCACGTCCTTTGGATAAATACTCAGAAGTGGAATTCCTGGATCATGCAATTTTTTATTTTTATTATTTTATAATTTATTTTGGTATCATTAATCTACAAGTGATTGTGCAATATTATGGTTATTAAACTACCACCTTCATCAGGTTCCCCCCCACCAACCCCAGTAGATTCACTGTCCATCAGCATAGTGAGATGCTATAGAATCACTACATGTCTTCTCTGAGTTGTACAGCCCTCCCCATGCCCCCCCCCCCCAGCATTACGTCTGCTAATCGTAATGCCCCTTTTTCCGTCTTATCCCTCCCTTCCCACCCATCTTCCCCAGTCCCTTTCTCTTTGGTAACTATTAGTCCATTCCTGGGTTCTGTGAGTCTGCTGCTGGTTTGTTCCTTCTGTTTTTTTCTTTGTTCTTCTACTCCACATAGGAGTGAAGTCATTTGATACTTGTCTTTTTCGGCTTGGCTTCTTTCACTGAGCATAATACCCTCTAGCTCCATCCATGTTGTTGCAATTGGTAGGATTTGTTTTCTTTTCATGGCTGAATAATATTCCATTGTGTATATGTACCACATCTTCTTATCCATTCATCTACTGATGGACACTGAGGTTGCTTCCGTTTCTTGGCTATTGTAAATAGTGCTGCGATAAGCATAGGGGTGCATATGTCTTTTTCAAACTGGGCTGCTGTAGTCTTAGGGTAAATTCCTGGGAGTGGGATTCCTGGGTCAAACGTTATTTCTATTTTGAGTTTTTTGAGGAACCTCCATACTGCTTTCCACAATGGTTGCACTAATTTGCCGCCCCACCGGCAGTGTAGGAGGGTTCCCTTTTTCCACATCCTCGCCAACATTTGTTGTTGTTTGTGTTTTGGATGTCGGCCATCCTCACTGGTGTGAGGTGATGTCTCATTGTGGTTTCAATCTGCATTTCTCTGATGATTAGCGATGTGGAGCATCTTTTCATGTGCCTGTTGGCCATCTGAATTTCTTCTTTAGAGAAGTGTCTATTCATGTCCTCTGCCCATTTCTTAATTGGATTATTTGCTTTTTGTTTGTTAAGGTGCGTGAGTTCTTTACATATTTGGTGTCAACCCCTTCTCAGATACGTCATTTATGAATATATTCTCCCATACTGTAAGATCTCTTTTTGTTCTTCTGATGGTGTCCTTTGCTGTACAGAAGCTTTTCAGCTTGATATAGCCTAGTCCCACTTGCTCATTTTTGCTTTTGTTTCCCTTGCCCGGGGAGATATGTTCATGAAGAAGTCGCTCATATTTATGTCCAAGAGATTTTTGCCCATGTTTTTTTCTAAGCACTTTATGGTTTCATGACTTACATTCAGGTCTTTGATCCATTTTGAGTTTACTTTTGTGTATGGGGTCAGGCAATAATCCAGTTTCATTCTCTTAACGGGGAGCTGTCCAGTTTTGCCAACACCAGCTGTTGAAGAGGCTGTCATTTATTTCCCCGTTGTATGCCCATGGCTCCTTTATCGTATATGAATTGACCATATGTGTGTGGGTTAATACCTGTGCTCTCTAGTCTGTTCCACTGGTCTATGGGTCTGTTCTTGTGCCAGTACCAAATTGTCTCGATTACTGTGGCTTTCTAGTATTGCTTGAAGTTGGAGAGTGTAATCCCCCGAGCTTTGTTGTTCCTTTTCAGGGTTGCATTGGCTATTCGGGCTCTTTTGTGGCTCCATATGAATTTTAGAACTATCTGCTGTAGTTTGTTGAAGAATGCCATTGGTATTTTGATAGGGATTGCATTGAATCTGTAGATTGCTTTAGGCAGGATGGACATTTTGACAGTATTATATTTCTTCCTATCCATGAGCACAGGATGTATTTCCATTTATTGTTGTCTTACTTAAGTTTTCGTGAGTGTCTTGTAGTTTTCAGGGTGTATGTTTTCCACTTCCTTCGTTAGGTCTATTCCTAGGTCTATTTTGTTGTTTTTGGGGCAATTGTAAATGGAATGGTTTTCCTGATTTCTCTTTCTACTAGTTCGTCATTAGTGTATAGGAAAGCAACAGATTTCTGTGTATTAATTTTGTGTCCTGCAACTTTGCTGAATTCAGATATTAGTTCTCGTGGTTTTGGGGTGGATTGTTTAGCGTGTTTTATGTACAGTATCATGTCATCTGCAAACAGTGACAATTTAACTTCCTTAACAGTCTGGATGCCTTTTATTTCTTTGTGTTATCTGATTGCCGTGGCTGGGACCACCAGTACTATGTTGAATAAAAGCAGGGAGAGTGGGCATCCCTGTCTTGCTCCCGATCTTAGATGAAAAGCTTTCAGCGTTTCGCTGTTAAGTATGATGTTGGCTGTGGGTTTGTCATATATGGCCTTTATTATGTTGAGGTCCCTGCCCTCTATACCCATTTTCTTGAGAGTTTTTATCATGAATGGGTGTTGAATTTTGTCAAATGCCTTCTCAGCATCTGTGGAGATGATCATGTGATTTTTGTCCTTCTTTTTATTGATATAGAGAGTGGATGATGCTGTCCTTCTCTTTATTGATGTAGATAGTGGATGATGATTTTCTGATGTTGCACCATCCTTGTGCATCCCTGGGAAGTATCCCACTTAATCATATGTATGATCCTCTTGATGTGTTTTTGTATTCGGTTAGCTAATATTTTGTTGAGTATTTTTGCATCTATGTTCATCAGCGATACTGGTCTGTCGTTTTCTTTTTTTTTTTTGTCTTTGCCTGGTTTTGGTATTGGAGTGATGCTGGCTCCATAGAATGAGTTTGGAAGTATTCCCTCCTCTTCTGTGTTTTGAAAAACTTTAAGGAGATTGGGTATTATGTTTTCTCTAAATGTCTGATAAAATTCAGCAGTGATTCCATGTGGTCCGGGAGTTTTGTTCTCGGGTAGTTTTTCGAGTATCAAATCAATTTCATTGCTGGTAAGTGTTGTGTTTAGATTTTCTGTTTCCTCCTGGGTCAGTCTTGGAAGGTTGTATTTTTCTAGAAAGTTGTCCCTTTCTTGTAGGCTATCCAGTTTGTTTGTGTCCAATTTTTCATAGTATTGTCTAATAATTCTTTGTATTTCTGTTGTGTCTGTCATGATTTTTCCTTTCTCATTTCTGATTCTGTTTACGTGTGTTGTAGATTCTGTTTTTCTCTTAATAATTCTGGCTAGGGGTTTTTCTATTTTGTTTATTTTCTTAAAGAACTGGCTCTTGGTTTCGTTGATTTTTTTTTCTATTGTTTTATTCTTTTCAATTTTATTTATTTCTTCTCTGATCTTTATTATGTCCCTCCTTGTGCTCTGACTCTGGCCCTCATTTGTTCTTCTTTATCCAGTTTCAATAATTGTGACTTTAGACTCTTCGTTTGGGATTGTTTTTCCTTCTTTAATTAGGCCTGGAATGCTATGCACTTTCCTCTTAGAACTGCCTTCTCTGCGTCCCACAGAAGTTGGCGCATTATGCTGTTGTTTTCGTTTGTCTCCATATATTGCTTGATCTCTGGTTTAATTTGGTCATTGATCCATTGATTATTTAGGAGCATGTTGTTAAGCCTCCATGTGTTTGTGTGCCTTTCGGGTTTTCTCTGTACAATTTATTTCTAGTTTTATACCTTTGTGTTCTGAGAAGTTGGTTGGTAGAATTTCAGTCTCTCTGAATTTGCTGAGGCTCTTTTTGTGGCCTAGTATGTGGTCTGTTCTGTAAAATGTTCCATGTGCACTTGAGAAGAATGTGTATCCTGCTGCTTTTGGGGGTAGAGTTGTGTAGGTGTCTGTTCGGTCCATCTGTTCTAGTGTGTTGTTCAGTGCCTCTGTGTCCTCCTAAAACGAGTACATTGCATTCTATTTCCTCTTTTAGTTCTGTTAGTATTTGTTTCACGTGTATGTAGGTGATCCTGTGTTGGGTGCATAGAGATTTATAATGGTATATCCTCTTGTTGGAATCACCCCTTTATCATCATGTAATGTCCTTCTTTGTATCTTGTGACTTTCTTTGTTTTGAAGTCTGTTTCGTCTGATACGAGTACTGCAACACCTGCTTTTTTCTCCCTACTGTTTGCATGGAATATCCCTTCACTTTTAGTCTGTGTGTGTCTTTTGGGTTTGAAGTGAGTCTCTTGTAGGTAGCGTATAGGTGGGTCTTGCTTTATATATATATACTGTTGAAGTTTATATTTAATTTAATTTATTTATTAATTTATTTTGGGTATCATTCATCTACAATTACATGTGCAATATTATGGTTATTAAACTACCCCCTTCATCATGTCCCCCCACCAACCCCATTACAGTCACTGTCCATCAGCGTAGTGAGATGCTGTAGAATCACTCCTTGTCTTCTCTGAGTTGCACAGCCCTCCCCATGCCCCCCCAACATTACATCTGCTAATCATAATGCCCCTTTTCCCCTCTCATCCCTCCCTTCCCACCCATCTTCCCCAGTCCCTTTCCCTTTGGTAACTATTAGTCCGTGCTTGGGTTCTGGGAGTCTGCTGCTGTTTTGTTCCTTCAGTTTTGTTCTTTGTTCTTCTACTCCACATCGGAGTGAAGTCATTTGATACTTGTCTTTTTCGGCTTGGCTTCTTTCACTGAGCATAATACCCTCTAGCTCCATCCATGGTGTTGCAATTGGTAGGATTTGTTTTCTTCTTATGGCTGAATAATACTCCATTGTGTATATGTACCACATCTTCTTATCCATTCATCTGCTGATGGACACTGAGGTTGCTTCCGTTTCTTGGCTATTGTAAATAGTGCTGCGATAAGCATAGGGGTGCATATGTCTTTTTCAAACTGGGCTGCTGTAGTCTTAGGGTAAATTCCTGGGAGTGGGATTCCTGGGTCAAACGTTATTTCTATTTTGAGTTTTTTGAGGAACCTCCATACTGCTTTCCACAATGGTTGCACTAATTTGCCGCCCCACCGGCAGTGTAGGAGGGTTCCCTTTTTTCCACATCCTCGCCAACATTTGTTGTTGTTTGTGTTTTGGATGTCGGCCATCCTCACTGGTGTGAGGTGATGTCTCATTGTGGTTTCAATCTGCATTTCTCTGATGATTAGCGATGTGGAGCATCTTTTCATGTGCCTGTTGGCCATCTGAATTTCTTCTTTAGAGAAGTGTCTATTCATGTCCTCTGCCCATTTCTTAATTGGATTATTTGCTTTTTGTTTGTTAAGGTGCGTGAGTTCTTTATATATTTTGGGCGTCAACCCCTTCTCAGGTCATTTATGAATATATTCTCCCATACTGTAAGATCTCTTTTTGTTCTTCTGATGGTGTCCTTTGCTGTACAGAAGCTTTTCAGCTTTATATAGTCCCACTTGTTCATCTTTGCTTTTGTTTCCCTTGCCCGGGGAGATACGTTCATGAAGGCGTCGCTCATGTTTATGTCCAAGAGATTTTTGCCTATGTTTTTCTGTAAGAGTTTTATGGTTTCATGACTTACATTCAGGTCTTTGATCCACCTTGAGTTTATCTTTGTGTATGGGGCTAGACAGTAGTCCAGTTTCATTCTCTTACATGTAGCTGTCCAGTTTCTCCAACACCAGCTGCTGAAGAGGCTGTCATCTCCCCATTGTATATCCAAGGCTCCTTTATCAAATATTAATTGACTGTATATGTTTGGGTTAATGTTTGGATTTTCTCTTCTGTTCCACTGGTCTGTGGGTCTGTTTTTGTGCCAATACCAAATTGTCTTGATTACTGTGGCTTTGTAGTAGAGCTTGAAGTCAGGGAGCGTAATTCCCCTGTTTTATTCCTCCTTCTCAGGATTGCTTTGGCTATTCGGGGTCTTTTGTGGTTCCATATGAATTTGAGAATTACTTGTTGCAGTTCATTGAAGAAAGCTGTTGGTAGTTTGATAGGGATTACGTTGAATCTGTAGATTGCTGCTCTAGGTAGTATAGCCATTTTGACAATATTTATTCTTCCTAGCCAAGAGCATGGGATGCATTTCCATTTGTTAGTGTCCTCTTTAATTTCTCTTAGGAGTGTCTTGTAGTTTTCAGACTACAGGTCTTTTCACTTCCTTCGTTAGGTTTATTCCTAGGTATTTTATTCTTTTTGATGCAATTGTAAATAGAATTGTTTTCCTGATTTCTGTTTCTACTAGTTTGTCATTAGTGTATAGGAAAGCAACAGATTTCTATGTATTAATTTTCTGTCCCTGCAACTTTGCTGAATTCAGATATTAGTTCTCGTGGTTTTGGGGTGGATTGTTTAGCGTGTTTTATGTACAGTATCATGTCATCTGCAAACAGTGACAATTTAACTTCCTTAACAATCTGGATGCCTTTTATTTCTTTGTGTTATCTGATTGCCGTGGCTGGGACCACCAGTACTATGTTGAATAACAGTGGAGAGAGTGGGCATCCCTGTCTTGCTCCCGATCTTAGATGAAAAGCTTTCAGCGTCTCGCTGTTAAGTATGATGTTAGCTGTGGGTTTGTCATATATGGCCTTTGTGATGTTGAGGTACTTGCCGTCTATACCCATTTTGTTGAGAGTTTTAATCAGGAATGGAT
>JAVSCE010021618.1:0-64628 GCA_032199065.1 Smutsia gigantea | reverse complement strand
CCCCAGAGCGTCGCTTCGGGGTGAGCGCCCCGGCTGGCCGCCCTTACGGGGCTGGGAGGTCGAGTGTGGGGCGCGCTTGCTTTCCAGTTTCTTTTCATCCCGAAAAAGTCCTGTTGCCTGTGACGGCGTGATCCGAGGCCGGGAAGGTAGGGACGTGGTAGAGGAGGGAAGGGGTGCGCTCACCTCCAGCTGGAGAGGAGGGGAGGGAGGCTAGCCCTGAGCGGAGGTTGGACATCCTCGGGATGCGCTCTCTGCCCCTCCCCCCCAGCCCCGAGCCGCTTCCCTCCTCGGGAAATCGGTTATTTTAATCTTGTGGACTTTTTGTGGATTCGTACGCGAGTTGCTTGGACTGAGATTTTTTTACTTGGGTTGTAATATATCCGGTAGAAATATCTCGATAGGTTGATTTTGCAACCTTTCTTAGGTGTTTCCATGAAAGTTAAACTTTCCGTTAGAAGCTCGGGAAGCTGGATTTTGTTCAGGGCTGAGAACGGTAACTATATGCACCCAGTGTGGAACTCACGAACTGGTCGCCTAAAAATAATTCTATCCGTTAAATTTGGTAAGAGACCGTAGGAGTTAGGAAAGAATGAAGTTAAGGAGAATTGTCTAACCCCATCTTGGGTGGTGAGCAAAGAAACCCAGTGTCCTGTCAAAACGGGTAAGTGTTGCAAGAGGTATCTTTTAAAGATCTTACTTTGGTAGATTCATGAAAAACCAGACAAATTATTAAGCACCTGGAAAGTACTGTGCCCAAATTTTCAATCTTCAGCGAGGTCGCAAAGTAAATGAAATAATCCAAGAGGAAGGTTTTACTCGGTAATTGTCAATGATGTTCAGCTTTTAGGTCCCAGTCACAGTTTGATAGTAAGTCAAGAAATATTTCCATCTTGATCATAAACCTCCGGGATTTTCTTTGGGAAAATTGTGATTAGTAGGAATTAGCTATAATTACGCTGTGTGCGGAGTGTTCAGGACTGCCCAGCTGTGCTTGTTGATGTATTAAATTTTAAAGTGCTTTATTTTTCTAACCATTTTAGTCCAGATTTTTCCTAAAACTTGAAGCATACATAGAATGCTTTAGTAGATACTTAGTGATTATTTATGCCTCTGAGGTTGTTTTTCATTTGGGCCTTTAAAAACTTTCCTGCCAAAGCTTAAAGCAGATTTGATATGATTATTGTTGTAAATCATTTGTCAGGAATACTTGATTTAATACAGTTGCAGTCCATTTTTTTTCTATCATAGATTAATTAATAACTTTTACAATTTGCTCATCTTTATAATATGGAAAAATACAAAATTTCTATACCTACACCAAAAGATTAAACGGTTAGTTATTTAGTTGATAAGTAATATTGGGAGAAACTTGAAATCACTAAGAATTTAACAAATTCTTCATAAATGCTTTACTGTGCTGTTTTAGGAAGACAACTGACAGGGCCAAAAATGACAGAGGAATTAAGACAGCCATTCTATCTGGATGAGCCTCACTTTAAACTACGTCAAAGACAGAATTTATAGTTTTCCCATCAAAACTGATGCCGTATGCTGACTTTGTTTTGGTGATATTGTCATGCTTTCTGTTATCTAGACACAAACCTTGGTTTTATCTTTGACTTCCTCTGTCCACATAACACTGGCCAATTTTTTTCAGCGATTTTTTGAAATTTCTTTTATGTATCTGTTCTTTTCACTAGCTTTTAACTGGATTTTCTGCCTGCCTTTTTTCCCTGCTTAGGATGTTCTGCCTTTTGCTTTGATCTTAAAATAATTCTTCACACTTATTCCTCGATGTTAGTCCAGCAGTAGCTCCCTGTTATCTACAGAGTGTAGTTTAGAATTCCTACAGAAACCTTTTTTTTTTCCTAATGACAGGACTATTTCTCTATAGGAGTTGTCCACCCTAACTAAACCAATCTCTTGTTCACTTTTAGACTGTTTTTTTTTTACCTTCATATCTGTTGAGAATTTGAATGCCTATGTATAGCCTTCCTATTCTTTAAAAGAAATCCCCTCCCCCTCCAACCTCCAAATTACCCGATTAGCAAATGAAGTCAAATTTTGTTGTAGTTTCATTTTAAGTTCTTCAGGGCAGTCTTCCAGATCTTTCTGTTCCCTGTGTTGTTGCTTTCTTTTGAACCCATAACTCTTATTCTATTATTCCTTTGGTTTTTTACTTTTACGTGAGCTTGAATCATAATAGCATAGAACAATATTGTGGGAACACTGAAATCCAACTTTACATTTTATACATAAGGAAAATGAAGTTACTACAGAATAACTGTACTAAAATCCACACATTTAGGGATGGTAACAGACCTGAGATTCAAACCTTGATTTTGTAACTCAAGTTTTGTGTATTCCTTAAAAAAATTTTTTTTTGTGTGTCTATTTTTTATGAAACCATACTGTTTCTCATCTCTTGCCATGTTGTTTTGTTTGTTTCATATTACTTTGCATTTTATGTATTTATGCCTTCTCATATAGATTCAAAACATATGTGAGGTCCAGGAGAACCTTCATGACTTGTTTAAATCATTGCAACAATGATTTAATGTCTACAAACAGTCTTCCGTGTTTGTTAGCTGTATTAGCATTAACAAAAATAATGTCATTTCTGTGGTTGAGTTCTGTGACCCACTAAAAATTGAGCCAATTTTACAAGTGTTAACTGTTGGAGATTAGTTGTTTGAGTCTCTTGATAAGGAGACTGAAATTTTGGGGGCCATGAACTAGCTGTGAACAATGTAATGGTTTGAAGAAACCTGTAGGGCTTATCTCATAATTAAGTTTAAATTAATCTAGCAAACGTTCTTTTTCTCAAAGAACAGTTAACACTTACATTTTGGTACTTTGTTATCAGATTCATCTGTCAAGAACTACATTATTGAGCAATCTGCTTATTGAACAAAACATTCTGAAAGTCATTTGTTTTTTATGTATTTGTTCATATTTTTTTCCTCTTAACTCTAAAGTTTCTCTTGATCATCAGAAGCATGGGGTTGCCTTAGTATTTTTCTTATATTTATGTACCAAGAGTTGAATGCTGTAAGATAAGGAGCACAGAAAATTTATCAGGTGAAATAGTTCTGAATTTTGAAGGGAAATTATTTCCAACCTAGAAGTCATTACCCAATCAAACTAAGTGAGAAGACAAAAACAAAAACAAAAAAGAGGACTCTATTGTAGGATATACTCTATCAAAAGGAGGGCTCAAACCAAAAAAAGAACACATGAATCATAAGAATTAGGATATTTAACTCAGGAGAAAGGCAAAGGGAAATCTCTAGTTTTATGGTAAAGGGAGATATCCCAGAAACTACTATGGACAAGCTGGTTCAAGCAGGTTGAAAAAGTGGTAGACAAGGACAAAGCAATTATTTTATTTTATTTTTAATTTTCTTTTCTTAAGGTATCATTGATATACACTCTCAGGAAGGTTTCATGTGAAAAACATTGAGGTAACTACATTCACCCATGTTATCAAGTCCCCCCCACCCCCCATTGCAGTCACTGTCCATCAGCATAGTAAGATGCCACAGAGTCACTACTTGTCTTTGTGCTACACTGTCTTTCTCCTGACCCCCCCACCCACACCTTGTGTATCAATCATAATACCCCTGAATCCCCTTCTCCCTCCCTCCTCACCTACCCTCCCCAAACAGTGACAGTTTAACTTACTTCTTACCAGTCTGGATGCCTTTTATTTCTTTGTGTTGTCTGATTGACATGGCTAGGACCTCCAGTACTATGTTGAATTAAAGTGGGGAGAGGGGGTATCCTTGTCTTGTTCCCGTTCTGAAAGGAAAAGCTTCCAGCTTCTCGCTGTTAAGTATAATGTTGGCTGTGGGTTTGTCATATATGGCCTTTATTATGTTGAAGTACTTGCCCTCTGTATGCATTTTGTTAAGAGTTTTTATCATGAATGGATGTTGAATTTTGTCATATGCCTTTTCAGCATCTGTGGAGATGATCATGTGATTTTTGTCCTTCTTTTTGTTGATTAGGTGTATGATGTTGATGGATTTTCAAATATTGTACCATCCTTGCATCTCTGGAATAAATCCTTCTTGACTATGATGGATGATCTTTTTAGTGTATCTTTGAATTTGGTTTGCTAATATTTTGTTGAATATTTTTGCATCTATGTTCATCAGGGATATTGATCTGTAATTTTATATTTTTGTGGTGTATTTGCCTGGTTTTGGTATTAAACTGATGCTGGCCTCAGAATGAGTTTGGAAGTATTCCCTCTTCTACTTTTTTGAAAACTTTAAGGAGGATGGGTATTAGGTCTTCACTAAATGTTTGATAAAATTCAGCAGTGAAGCCATCTAGTCCAGGTGTTTTGTTCTTAGGTAGTTTTTTGATTACCAGTTCAATTTCTTTGCTGGTAATTGGTCTGTTCATATTTTCTGTTTCTTCTTGGGTCAGTCTTGGAAGATTGTATTTTTCTAGAAAGTTGTTCATTTCTTCTAGGTTATCCAGTTTGTTAGCATATAATTTTTCATAGTATTCTCTAATAATTCTTTGTATTTCTGTGGTGTCCGTAGTGATTTTCTTTTGTCATTTCTGATTCTGTTTATGTGTTTAGACTCTCTTTTTTTCTTGATAAGTCTGGCTAGGGGTTTATCTATTTTGTTAATTTTCTTGTAGAACCAGCTCCTGCTTTCACTGATTCTTTTTGTTGTTTTATTCTTCTCGATTTTATTTATTTCTGTTCTCATGTTTATTATGTCCCTCCTTCTACTGTCCTTGAAAATGTTCCATGTTCACTTGAGAAGAATGTGTATCCTGCTGCTTTTGGGTGGAGTGTTCCGTAGATGTGTTTTAGTTACATTTGTTCTAATGTGTTGTTCAGTGCCTCTGTCTCCTTATTTTCTGTCTGGTGATCAGTCATTTGGAGTGAGTGGTGTGTTGAAGTCTCCTAAAATGAATGCATTGCATTCTGTCTCCCCCTTTAATTCTGTTACTATTTTGTTTTCACATATGTAGGTGCTCCTGTGTTGGATGAATAGATATTTATAATTGTTATATCCCCTTTTTGGACTGACCCCTTTATCATTACGTAATGTCCTTCTTTGTCTCGTTATTTTCTTTGTTTTGAGTCTAAGGACAAAGCAATTCTATTTCCAGGTATACATACCCAAAAGAAATGGGTGTGTTATGTCCACGAAAAGACTTGAAAGTAAATGTTTATAGCAACTGTATTCAATAGCTGAAAAACTGGAAACCAAATATCCATCAATAGATATAGTGATTTTTAACTGAATCATCATCCAGTGCAGTACTACCAGCAGTGACAAAGCCCTACTACTGCTGCACCCAACAGCACAGACTTGAATCTTACAGACACAATGTTAAGAAAAAGCAGCCATTCACAAGAGTATATGTATGGTTCCATTAATATTAAGTTCAGGAACAGGTGAAAAGAACATATGGTGACAAACAGTGATTACTTTTGTGGGTAGGAGATATGTTTGGGAGGAGGCATGGGAGACCCTTATGTAACACTGGAAATATTCTATGCCTTTTTCTGGGTAATGAGAAGTGATCTCTACAAATGTAAAAACCCAGTGAGCTGTTGCACACATTAAAATTCATACATTCTGCAATTTAAAAAATTAACAATACTTTCTCTACACAAGTTTCTAAAGATACTGAGATTTTTAGTTGGATCCCAGATTAATTCATCAAAAGGGAAAACATTTTAAGGCTTTATACACACAAGATCTTATTTTCAGAGTTATTTATAATAATAATTAAAAAAAGAATGTGCAAATAACACTAATAAATGAGTGCCAAGTAAAACCTGTATTTCTCTGCTGTGAGAGAGATTATTATTTGGCATCTTTCTGTTACCAGAAAGCAGTCAGAAATGAGATGGAGAGTTAATGTGAGCCACGTGTCAGAGTGGGAGAAACAGGAATTATGTTGTGTGGGGAAGTTGGGGTTCCTATGACCACTTGATGATGTAACTGGCCTGTTGTTAGGCTACTGTTTCCACACCCATAAGCAGTAAGCTGTTATTGCACTATATAGAGAGCTTGGCCGGGTGCTCTGGGCTGAGGCAGAGACACTAGTGCTCGACCTACCGCCAGGAAAACAAGCCGGGTAATAAACCCTTTCACCCCAAAAACAATCTGCTGCCATTTCTTTGGTCACACTGAATCTGTAGCGAACTTGCCAGGGGTGAAACCCATTGGGAAGACAATTAGCGAAATCAGGGTTCATTGTTGACCAAGGAGAAAGACAGGCTGCCCTTATGGGAGGGGTGCTTCAGTGAGCTGCCCCTATGAATGGGGAGACATTGGATTGTCCCCCAGAGGGTATGTGGTCTGAGGTGGTTTACCTCCTAGAGGGTCGGGCCCCACCCCAGGCTGGAGGCAAGTGGAGGTGATACCTGAGGCAGTAAGGGGTGGCCTTTGGAGTAGTAAGGAGGTCTTTTGAGAAACAGAGTGACTGTGAGGCAGCGGGGACTGTGGGTTGGCTGCTTCTCACAGTATTAAAAAAGTCTACATAATAGAAGGACATACTCCTGAAAAAGACTCAAGAAATAGCAGCATGAGAATGCAAGTTGGAAACTTCTGTGGATTCCTGGAAGAAGGAAATGGCATTGATGTTAGGAGGAGGCAGTATGAGAATGCCGCCAGCAAGGTGCTGTTGAAGAGGTAAAAGATTCCTTACAGAACGAGATAGCAGCACTGCAAGATGCTCTGAAGGAGCAAAAGGTCATCAAGGAAAAAGAACTCCTGAGGGAAGCTCAGGCGGAGGTGGCACGAGAACACCAGCTGCGAAGCATTGAGGTGAAGGTAAGAGAGCTGCTGAAGACTGAGCTAGCATTGCTGTGAGGCACAATAGAAAAGGTAAAGGTTGTAGCAGAGGAGGCACTCGGGGGAGGGGAGAGAAAGGTGCCATCAGCCCCAGATATGGAGGAGCTGGGGAAGGATGAAGGGGTGGTACTGGAGGCACTGACCCCTCCTGTATTGAAAGCATGTCCAGTGGTTGTAAAGAGAATAAAGACCCAGCAGCTGAAAGTTCCCCAAGGAGAGCAGCAGCTCCCTCCCCAGGTTGTGGAGCACTCGGTGGTCTGCCCCTATACTTAGGCTGAGCTGGTGGATTTGGGCTCCCGGTTTAGGCAGAAGCCCTCGGAGTCAGTATCAGCTTGGCTCCTGTGTCTGTGGGATTTAAGGGTGGATGGAATTGTTCTGTTGGGATCAGAGATGGAAAAGCTGGCTTCCCTGACAGTTCAGCCCGTCCTGAGGCAGTGGTTTCAAAATGTACATCAGACCCCAGGGAGTCACTCCCTTCTTGATTGCTTATGGCTGCACTTCGTGCTGTGTTGCTCAATCCGGGTGATCTGCCATCCTCTCCTGTTAGATGGTAGGCGTATGCTGAGGTCCAACAGGTGTTACGAGAGCTAGGCATAAGAAATGCCATCTAGTCCAGAGAATTATGGCCCAGATGAAGAGATTTTCACTACTGCGATGAGAAATATTGTACTTCAAATGGATCCTACATCCTCTTTAGGTCTCTAGTGGCCATTCTTTCCCCTCACTTAGGGCATCCCATAAGTTAGGTGACACATACAGTAGCGGACTTAGGAGAGGCTTAAGCAATGAGAACACAGAAAGAAATAAAGTCTGCTATTCACAAGAAGAATTTAAAGGGCCCCATGACAGTTATGAGGACACAGATGTGGATTGATTTAATATGGGCAGGAACAGACGGAAGTAAATTAGATGGGAAGTCAAATAAGATCTTACTAGAGCTATGGCATCAACTGAAACCAGAGCAGCAGTTCCAGTCATTAAGACCAAAGAGGAGGACAGAGGTCAGAGACAGAGACAAAAGTACAGCCTGTGTGTTTGCAAGACTTCCTCACTCGAACTCATACAGGAAGATAATTGAGAAACATGGTTTGACTGAGATGAAGGTCAATGTATCTGCCCTGAGGGTCTGGGAGGACCAGAGGCCACATGTTGAAATAGCTATCTATTGGTCCCCAGTGAACAGTGTTTTCTGGCTCTTGTGGATACAGTGTTTCCTGGCTTTGGTGGACAGAGGTGCTGAATGTTCACTGATTCATAGTAACCCTGAGCTGTTCCCCAGGACCCCCACTATCATAGATGGATACGGGGGTAAAAGGCTATCAGAGTGAAACAAGCGCAAATCCCTCTGGGAATAGGGCATCTACCCACAAAAGAGTATACTGTGTATGTATCTCCTATCCCTGAGTATATTTTGGGGATTGATATCCTGCAGGGTCTATGGTTGCAGACCACTGCAGGTGAGTTCAGACTGAGAGTACGTGTGGTAAACGCAGTTCTGAGGGGACATGCTAGCCACCTGCCCATAGCTTTGCCTGTGCCTCAGTGGGTGACTAATACCAAACAATACACACTGCCTGGAGGGCATAAAGAGATTGGAGAAACTCTCCAGGAGCTGCAAAGGTGGGTATTATAAAGCCCACCCATAGTCCTTTCAATTCCTCAATGTGGCCAGTAAAAAAGCCAAATGGCTCTTGGTATACGACTGTGGATTACAGAGAATTGAATAAAGTCATACCCCCTGTACATGTTGCTGTCCCCTCTATTGCAGGCCTGATGGATACCCTCAGCCATGAACTAGGAACATACCATTATGTGTATTCTTTTCCATTGACATTGAGCAAGAAAGTCTGGAACAGTTTGCTTTCACATGGGAAGGATGGCAATGGATTTTCACCATCCTTCCACAGGGATATCTCCACAGCCCCACCATCTGTCATGGACTTGTAGCCCAGGACTTGGCTACATGGGAGAAACTGTCAGCAGTGCAGCTGTACCATCATTGTATTGATGATGTCATACTCATGTCCTATTCTCTATCAGATCTAGAAGGTGCAGCGCTTAGACTGCTACAACATCTACAGGGGAAATGACGGGCTTTGAATAGTACCAAGGTTCATGGGCCTGGTTTGTCAGTCAAATTCTTGGGGGTCATCTGATCTAGGGTAAAACAAATTATACCCGAAGCAGTCATAGGTAAAGTCCAGGTCTTTCTTAGCCTTATAATTGTAACATTGTTACACGAGTTTTTGGGTCTTCTAGGCTACTGGAGAATGTTTATCCCGCACTTGGCACAAATTCTGAACAGCTTGTACACCAGTTGGTATGAAAGATTGTCAGGTGGAACTGGGATGAATCATGTGCATCTGCCTTCACTACAGCAAAATGGCCGTTCAGGCTTTGAGTGTTACAGAGCCATCAAGGCCCTGTGAGCTGGATGTTCGAGTGACTGAAGATGGTTATGGCTGGAGTCTCTGGCAGTGGCTTGAACAAACTCACCAACCTGTTGGATTCTGGTCACAACTCTGGAAAGGGAAGCGGTACGATACACTTTGATAGAAAAACAACTGGCTACCAGGTATCATACCTTTCTGGCTACAGAACCCATTACTGGAATTGCCCCGATAACGGTAATAACCACCTATTCCATTTTGGGGTTGGTACAAGACTGGACCCAAACGCCAAGGAGTGGTGTTTCAGAACGCCCATACTGTCCAAGTGGGGTTCTTACCTACAGCAGCATAGTGCCTTCTCTAGGAGCTTCTTGAGTGAAGAACTTCAATGCTTATTGGGGCTTGTGACATATGCTAGTGAAAAGCAGGAAGAACTTGCTTTTGAACCATTAGTAGTAGAGAGTCCCTATCAGGAGGGAAGAGCCCCTATACCTGAAGGTGCATGGTACACATATGGCTCCAGCCATGAGTAGCCCCCAAAATGGAGGGCTGTAGCTTTCCATTGTAAGACTGAGACAATATGGATGGAAGATGGTGAAGGGAAGAACAGCCAATGGGCAGAGTTGTGGGCCACGTGGCTTGGGATCAGCCAGGAGCCCTCCCCTATAGTTGTCCGCACTGACAGCTGGGTTATTGAGGCTTCACCATGTGGCTGCTAACCTGGTACCATGCCAACTGGCTAGTTGGTCACCGACCCTTTTGGGGGCAAGATTTATGGGTCTGTAGTCAGACCAAAACAATTATAGTGTACCATGTGACTGGTTATTTGCCACTGGCATCCCCAGGAAATGATGAAGGAAATAAATTGGCCGAAATACATTGTTTAGAGGGAAATCCTGCCTCTGATGTAGCCCAATTGTTGTTACATCAGCGTTTGTTGCACGTGGGGCAAAACACAATGTGGGCTGTAGCCTGTCAGTGTGGCTTGCCTTTGACCTTTGAAGAAGTTAGTATAACCCGGTAGGAGTGTGTCATATGTTCCAAAAGGGACTTACAGTGAGTTCCACTGCAACATGGAACAATACCTAAGGGGTTGATAACCTCTTGTCAGGTGGCAGATTGTATCGGGCCTCTACCTGTGTCAGAAGGATATCAGTATGCCATGACTTGTGTGGACACAGCTACTGGGCATCTGGTTACTTTTCCTACCTGTTGTGCAGACCAGCAGACGACCAAAAGAGGCCTGTCATGTCTCTTTGCCACCTGTGGCCGACCACAGGTAATTGAGAGTGATCAGGGCACCCATTTTACTGGACATGCACTGCAAGGTGCAAGGATGGGTGGGACAGTTGTGAATCAAATGGAAGTTTCATGTGCCATATAATCCTACTGCAGCAGGCATGATAGAGAGGCACAGTGGCTTGTTAAAATATGGACTAAAGTCAGATACCAGCAGTCTGTGGGTATGGTCAGTCCTCTTACGGACTTTCTATGGTGTTTGAACGAAGAACCCCAAAAGGGAGCCCTGAGGCCATGGACGTGTTGACACATACTGCTACCATCCCTGTACAACTGCAAATATGAACCAAGGAGGAATCGTTGAAGCCGAGATTTGGCCACCAGAATAATATGTTGCTGCCAGCACCAACTGCACAAAACCCTGGAGACTCCATTGGGTGGCCATGGCCTTGGACCTTCCGACACATGGACCAGTTATGGCTGGCTGTCCTGGCACCTTGGGTTCAAGGCCTGGAAGCTGGCCTATGTATTCCTGGAATAACATCAGAGTGGCCCCCAAAAGTCACAGTCATATATCCTGAACGGCCAGAAGGTAGGAGTATCTTACCAGGGAGGTTTGTTTTATCATTATAGCCAGTGCATGCACCTCCAGTACCACTTTATATAGACCCTTCAGTAACCCCCACAGGAGAGTAGTAAAAGTATGGTATATTAGACCTGGAAGGGACTCCCTTCCTGCTTCAGTCCTATCACAGGACCACTCTCTTGCATGCATCCTATCTGATGGACAAGATTTGCCTATGTTGGTGTCATCATTCAAACATGTCTTATTGTGCCTAAGGTCTTTGTGGATTAGGAACCTCCTCTGGCTTGGGCATTATTATAATTTTTGTTATTTGTATCAAAATCTTGTATCTTAATTTTTGTTCTTATCTCTAAGTTGTTATCCTCTGTGTTTCTAGTAGAATCTGGTTACAGTGCTCCAGCTTTCTCGCACAGGGACCATTGTGGAAGATTGAGAGCATGTAGATTGTAAAGCAAGAATCCTGGAGGGGTGGAGTGTGGGGAAGTTGGGGTACCTATGGCTAGGACCCTCACTGAACTTAGACCACTTGATGATGTAACTGGCCTGTTGCTAAGCTACTGCTTCCATACCTGTAGGCAGTTAGCTATTGTTGCACTATATAGAGAGCTCGGCCCAGTGCTCTGGGCTGAGGCAGAGATGATAGTGCTTGCCTTAACTGCCAGGAGAACAAGCCGGGTAATAAACCTTTTCACCCCAAGAATGTTCTGCTTGGTTACACTGAATCCACAGTGAAATTGCCGGGGGCTAAAAACCCATTGGCAAGACAATTGTTATAGGAAATAAAATGTCTTTAAGTCCTTGTTGCCATAATTCTCAGTTATGGTCTGAATCCTATGAGCAGTCTCATCACAGGTTTCTTCTATAATTTTTTTTCCCTTTCTACATGTTAGCTTTTCTGTAGCAGTTATCATATATTTTCGTATGTATATTCCAGACTTGTTTCTGTGAATATGCAAACTCATGCCCATGTTTTTTAAAAATACAATCACATAATGCATCTTATTTTCTAACTTGGCTTTTATAAACATCCTCCCATGTCAGTCTGGAGTAAATTTAAATGACAGTATGTGCTTCATTACTAGTTGTTTGGACTTAGGCCTCTATAAGCCTCATTTTCCTCATCTGTATGTAATAAGGGATGATATCTATTCAAGGGATTATTATAAGGTTTAAATGAGAATTCATGTGCCCATTTAACTGCTAAGTAGTATTTGGCTCATTAAGAGACTTAGCTCATAATGAGCTTTAGAATCAATTTCCAGATGTCAAATAACTGGGTTGAAAAAATGTAGATGTTTAAACTGTTGCTATTACCAAACTACTACTCCAAAAAAAGTACCAGCTTACACCTTTACCAAGAAATAGTGTTCCTTAACTCTGCATTATTCTAATTTTTGCCAGCCTTGTAGTAAAAAAACTGACAGAACTAAAAGAATTAGACTTATGCATAAGTATTATATGGGCTATTTTTGCATCCCTTTTGAGTAATTAGAACAGTAAGACAAAAAGTCAAAAGAGTTGAAAACATAATTAACAGATGAGTCTAATTGATATGCATGGAACATTTCACCCAGGACCTGAAGAAAACAGATTTTTTTCAGTGCCTATGGATATTTTCCCAAAATTGACATACGCTAGACCCTAAAAAAGATGGAAATTGTCGGTTCTAGAATGTGTTCTGACATGTTGAAAATAAGCCAGAAATCAATTACAAAAAATAACTAGAAAACTGTTGTTTGGAAACTAAACAGTATACCCCTAAGTAACACAGAAATTGAAGAAATAACATCAAACTATTTTTGAACTGAAACATGAAAATATGATATAACTTACGGGATACAGGTAAGCCATATAGCCTTAAAATGTGTGTGTTGAAAAGAAAGGCTAAAAATAAAGGATTTCTGGGTAAAGATGGATGAAAGATGCATTACTCCACTCTCTTTCATAGCCCACAGGATCATAGTAAGTGGTATTTTTAAAAGATCTGAACTACACAGGTAAAGAGAATGAAGAAGAAATAAAATTTGGAAGCCGGGAGGTAAACAGACTGATAAAACTTAGTAAACTTAAAAATGTTCAATGCAAAACTGGAAGTAGGAAAAATGGAAAAGGATACTTAGGCTTGGAAATTGGCAGCATCAGGTATTTTTGTTTTAAAGGGGATGCTAAAAAATAGGATTGTTTGAAACTGTGTATAAGAAGCAGCTCAGTCAATCATAACAGCCGTAAAGTAGGAACAACCCAAATGTTACCAACTAATAAACAGGTAAGTAAAATATATGTCCATGCAATGGGGTATTATCCGGCAATAGAAAGGAATGAAGTGCTGATACATGTTAATGAATGGACCTTGTAAACATACTAATTCAAAGAGGCCAGCCACAAAAGACCACATACTATATGATTCTGTTTGTATGAAATGTCCAGAAAATTCAAATCTATAGAGACAGAGTAAATTATGGTTGCCTAGGGCTAGGAGTAGGCAAGATTAGAGGAAATAGGAAATGACTGCTCAAGGGTATGATGTTTCTTTTTAGTGTGATGAAAATTGTCGTGATGGTTGCACAACTCTGTGAATATACTAAAAAGCCATTGATTGTACACTTAGGGTCAGTTGTAAGTGAGTTATAGTTGTAAGCTAATACAAAAAAAAAATCTCAAATCGATATCTTTTTGTCAATGGTATATAAAGCTGAGTAACTGCCCTTTTTACTACCCCACCAGGAGACTGAAGACTTATCTTCTGCAGAGACCAAAATAGAGTATCTCTGAGAGAGTGGTGCTCACTAGACATAATTGAAGGCCAGGTGTCCTAAAGAAAACACCTGGATTAAATGAATGTGCTCATGGCTTCTTCTCAGTAAGGTCATTCTTTTCTTCCAGAATTATGGCAGGCAAGTAGGAACTTAGAGCATGTTTTTCTAACTAGCACAAAAGGAAAACTAAGTTACTCACAGTCAACTCTCAGGCCCCTACTTTTAAATCTGAGCAGACAATAAAGGATCACAAATTACATGACAAAAACTTTTAATATAACAGATTAGAATAAATAGGAAAAAAGAATTGTTGACAGAACAAGAAAAGATTTTTTTTCATTTATTTTATTTTTTATTTTTTAATTTTGATATTGTTAATATACAATCATTTGAACACATTATGGTTACTAGAACCCCTATTATCAGGCCACACCCACATACCCCATTACAGTCACTGTCCATCAGCATAGTAAGATGCTGTAGAATCATTACTTGTATTCTAAGCACTGGATTTCCCGTGTCCCTCCCGCTACATTATGTGTGCTAATCGTACTGCCCCTTTTCCCCCCTTATCCCTCCCTTCCCACCCATCCTCCCAGTCCCTTTCCCTTTGGTAAATGTTAGTCCATTCTTCGGTTGTGTGAGTCGGCTGCTGTTTTGTTCCTTCAGTTTTTTCTTTGTTCTTATACAACACAGATGAGGGAAATCATTTGATACTTGTCTTTTTTCTCCTGGCTTATTTCACTGAGCATACTACCCTCTAGCTCCATCCATGTTGTTGCAAATGGTAGGATTTGTTTTCATCTTATGTCTGAATAATATTCCATTGTGTATATGTATCACATCTTCTTTATCCATTCATCTACTGATGGACACTTAGGTTGCTTCCATTTCTTGCCTATTGTAAACAGTGCTGTGATAAACATAGGGGTGCATATGTCTTTTTCAAGCTGTGCTCCTGCAGTCTTAGGGTAAATTCCTAGGAGTGGAATTCCTGGGTCAAATGGTATTTGTATTTTGAGTTTTTTGAGGAACCTCTATACTGCTTTCCACAATGGTTGAACTAATTTGCAGTCCCACCAGCAGTGTAGGAGGGTTCCCTTTTCTCCACATCCTCGCCAACATTTGTTGTTGTTTGTGTTTTGGATGTTGGCCATCCTCACTGGTGTGAGGTGATATCTCATTGTGGTTTTAATCTGCATTTCTCTGATGATTAGCGATGTGGAGCATCTTTTCATGTGCCTGTTAGCCATCTGAATTTCTTCTTTTTTTTAAATATAATTTATTTTATTATCATTAATCTACAATTACATGTGCAATATTATAGTTATTGAACTACCCTTCATCAGGTCCCCCCCACCAACCCCATTACACTCACTGTCCATCAGCGTAGTGCGATGCTATAGAATCACTACTTGTCTTCTCTGAGTTGTACAGCCCTCCCCATGCCCCCCCCAACATTACATCTGCTAATCGTAATGCCCCTTTTTCCCTCTTATCCCTCCCTTCCCATCCATTTTCCCCAGTCCCTTTCCCTTTGGTAACTATTAGTCTGTTTTTGGGTTCTGTGAGTCTGCTGCTGTTTTGTTCCTTCAGTATTTTTTCTTTGTTCTTATACTCCACATATGAGTGAAATCATTTGATACTTGTGTTTTTCGGCTTGGCTTATTTCACTGAGCATAATACCCTCTAGCTCCATCCATGTTGTTGCAAATGGTAGGATTTGTTTTCTTCTTATGGCTGAATAATATTCCATTGTGTATATGTACCACATCTTCTTTATCCATTCATCTACTGATGGACACTTAGGTTGCTTCCATTTCTTGGCTATTGTAAATAGTGCTGCGATAAACATAGGGGTGCATCTGTCTTTTTCAAATTGGGCTGCTACATTCTTAGGGTAAATTCCTAGGAGTGGAATTCCTGGGTCAAATGGTATTTCTATTTTGAGTTTTTTGAGGAACGTCCATACTGCTTCCCACAATGGTTGAACTAATTTGCAGTCCCACCAGCAGTGTAGTAGGGTTCCCTTTTCTCCACATCCTCGCCAGCATTTGTTATTGTTTGTGTTTTGGATGTGAATTTCTTCTTTAGAGAAGTGTCTGTTCATGTCCTCTGCCCATTTCTTAATTGGATTATTCGCTTTTTGTTTAAGGTGCGTGAGTTCTTTATATATTTTGGATGTCAACCCCTTATCAGATACGTCATTTATGAATATATTCTCCCATACTGTAGGATGTCCTTTTGTTCTACTGATGGTGTCCTTTGCTGTACAGAAGCTTTTTACCTTGATATAGTCCCACTTGTTCGTTTTTGCTTTTGTTTCCTTTGCCCGGGGAGATATGTTCATGAAGAAGTCACTTATGTTTATGTCCAAGAGATTTTTGCCTAAGTTTTTTTCTAAGAGTTTTATGGTTTCATGACTTATATTCAGGTCTTTGAACCATTTTGAGTTTCCATTGTGTATGACGTTAGACAGTAATCCAGTTTCATTCTCTTACATGTAGCTGTTCAGTTTTGCCAACACCAGCTGTTGAAGAGGCTGTCATTCCCCCATTGCATATCCATGGCTCCTTTATCGTGTATTAATTGACCATATATGCTTGGGTTTATATCTGGGCTCTCTATTCTGTTCCACTGGTCTATGTTTCTGTTCTTGTGCCATTACCAAATTGTCTTGATTACTGTGGCTTTGTAGTAAAGCTTAAAGTCAAGGAGCGTAATTTCCTCTGCTTTATTCTTCCTTCTCAGGATAGCTTTGGCTATTCAGGGTCTTTTGTCGTTCCATATGAATTTTAGAACTATTTGCTCTAGTTCATTGAAGAATGCTATAGGTATTTTGATAGGGATTGCATTCAATCTGCAGATTGCTTAATACAGGATGGCCATTTTGACAATATTAATTCTTCCTAGCCAAGAGCATCAGATGAATTTCCATTTATTAGTGTCCTTTTTAATTTGTTTTATGAGTGTGTTGCAGTTTTCAGGATATAGGTCTTTCACTTCCTTGGTTAGGTTTATTCCTAGGTATTTTATTCTTTTTGATGCAATTGTGAATGGAATTGTTTTTCTGATTTCTTTTTCTGCTTGTTCACCGTTAGTGTATAGGAATGCAACAGATTTCTGTGTATTAATTTTGTATCCTGCAACTTTGCTGAATTCAGGTATTAGATCTACTACTTTTGGAGTGGATTCCTTAGGGTTTTTTGTGAGCAATATCATGTCATCTGCAAACAGGGACAGTTTCACTTCTTCCTTGCCAATCTGGATGCCTTTTATTTCTTTGTGTTGTCTAATTGCTGTGGCTAGGACCTCCAGAACTATGTTGAATAAAAGAGGGGAGAGTGGACTTCCTTGTCTTGTTCCCGATCTTAAAGGAAAAGCTTTCAGCTTCTCCCTGTTAAGTATAATGTTGCGGTGGGTTTGTCATATATGGTCTTCATTATGTTGAGGTACTTGCCTTCTGTACCCATTTTGTTGAGAGTTTTCATCATGAATGGATGTTGAATTTTGTCGAATGCTTTTTCTGTATCTATGGAGATGATCATGTCATTTTTGTCCTTCTTTTTGTTGATGTAGTGGATGATGTTGATGGATTTTCGAATGTTGTACCATCCTTGCATCCCTGGGATGAATCCCACTTGAATATGATGGATGATCCTCTTGATGTATTTTTGAATTAGGTTTGCTAATATTTTGTCGAGTATTTTTGCATCTATGTTCATGAGGGATATTGGTGTGTAATTTTCTTTTTTTGTGGTGTCTTTGCCTGGTTTTGGTATTGGAGTGATGTTGGTCTCGTAAAATGAGTTAGGGGGTATTCCTCCTCTTCTACTTTTTGGAAAACTTTAAGGAGGATGGGTATTAGGTCTTCACTAAATGTTTGATAACATTCATTAGTGAAAACATCTGGGCCAGGAGTTTTGTTCTTAGGTAGGTTTTTGATTACCAGATCAATTTCTTTGCTGGTAATTGGTCTATTCATATTTTCTGTTTCTTCCTGGGTCAGCCTTGGAAGGTTGTATTTTTCTAGAAAGTTGTGCATTTCTTCTAGGTTACCCAGTTTGTTAGCATATTATTTTTCATAGTATTGTCTCATAATTCTTTGTATATCTGTGGTGTCCATAGTGATTTTTCCTTTCTCATTTCTGATGCTGTTTATGTGTGTAGACTCTCTTTAAGTTTGGCTAGGGGTTTATCTATTCTATTTATTTTCTTGAAGAACCAGCTCCTGCTTTCTTTGATTCTTTCTATTGTATTCTTCTCAATTTTATTTATTTCTGCTTTAATTTTTATTGTGCCCCTCCTTGTACTGACTTTGGGTCCCATATGTTGTTCGTTTTCTAGTTTCATTAATTGTGAGTTTAGACTGTTCGTTTGGGATTGTTCTTCTTTCCTGAGGTAGGCCTGTATTGGAATATTTTTCCCTCTTAGCACGGCCTTCGCTGCATCCCAGAGATTTTGAGGTGTTGAATTATTGTTGTAATTTTCTCCACATACTGCTTGATCTCTGTTTTTATTTGGTCTTTGATCCATTGATTATTTAGGAGCATGTTATTAAGCCTCCACATGTTTGTGGGCTTTTTCATTTTCTTTGTGTAATTTATTTCTAGTTTCATACCTTTTTGATCTGAGAAGCTGGTTTGTACAATTTCAGTCTTTTTGAATTTACTGAGGTTCTTTTTGTGGAGTAGTATATGATCTCTTCCTGAAAATGTGTACTTGAGAAGAATGTGTATCCTGTTGCTTTTGGATGGAGTGTTCTGTAGATGTCCGTTAGGTCCATCTGTTCCAATACATTGTTGAATGCCTCTGTCTGTTTACTTATTTTCTGTCTGGTTGATCTGTCCTTTGGAGTGAGTGGTGTGTTGAAGTCTCCAAAAATGAATGCATTGCATTCTATTTCCTCCTTTAATTCTGTTAGTATTTGTTTCACATATGTAACTGCTCCTGTGTTGGGTGCATAGATATTTATAATAGTTATATCTCTTGTTGGACTGACCCTTTTATCATTATGTAATGTCCTTTGTCTCCTGTGACTTTCTTTGTTATGAAGTCTATTTTGTCTAGTACAAGTACTGCAGTTCCTGCTTTTTTCTCACTATTGCATGAAATATCTTTTTCCATCCCTTTACTTTCATTCTGTGTATGTCTTTGGGTTTGAAGTGAGTCTCTTGTAGGCAGCTTATAGATGATTGGTTTTTTTTATCCATTCAGTAACTCTATGTCTTTTGATTGGTTCATTCAGACCATTTACGTTTAGGGTGATTATCGATAGGTATGTACTTATTGCCATTGCAAGCTTTAGATTCGTGGTTACCAAAGGTTCAAGGGTAATTACCTTAGTATCTAACAGTGTAATTTAACTCATTTCGTATGCTATTACAAACACAAGCTAAAGCTTCTTTTTTTTCTCCTTTTTCTTCCTCCTCCATTCTTTGTATGTTATGAATCATATTCTGTACTCTGTCTATCCCTTTGGTGACATCTATTTAGCCTTTGAAATAGTTCCATCTCTAGGAGCCCCTCCAAAATGCACTGTAGAGGTGGTTTGTGGGGGGTAAATTCTCTCAGCTTTTGCTTATCTGAAAATTGTTTAATCCCTCCTTCAAATTTAAATGATAACCTTGCTGGGCAGAGTATTCTTGGTTCAAGGCCCTTCTACCTCATTGCATTAAATATATCATGCCACTCCCTTCTGGCCTGTAAGGTTTCTTTTGAGAAGTCTGATGATAGCCTGATGGGTTTTCCTTTGTATGTGATCTTTTTCTCTCTCTAGCTGCTTTTAAAAGTCTGTCTTCATCCTTGATCTTTGCCATTTTAATTATTATATGTCTTGATGTTGTCTTCCTTGGGTCCCTTGTGTTGGGAGATCTGTGCCGCTCCATGGCTTGAGAGACTGTCTCCTTCCCTAGGTTGGGGAAGTTTTCAGCAATTATCTCCTCAGTGACAATTTCTATCCCATTTTCTCTCTCTTCTTCTGGTACCGCTAAAATGCAAATATCATTCCGTTTGGATTGATCACATAGTTCTCTGAATATTCTTTCATTCTTAGAGATTATTTTTTCTCTGTGTTTCAGCTTCTTTGTATTCCTCTTCTCTAATTTCTATTCCATTTCCCATCTCTTGTACTACATCTAATCTGCTTTTAAATTCCTCCATTGTATGTTTCATTTCAGATATGGACTATCTTAATGATTGAATCTCTGACTTAAGTTCATTCCTGAGTTCTTGAATATTTTTCTGTACCTTGATAAGCATGTTTATAATTTTAATTTTGAACTCTCTTTCAGGAAGATTGGTGAATTCAGTTTCATTTGGCCTTTTCTGGGGTTTATTTGATGTTGTTCTGAACCATGTTCTTTTGATGTTTCATATTTCTGTGTGTTACCCACTAGTGTTCAGAAACTCCAGTATATGGGGCTGCCAGCCCCTAGAGTGAGGTTGGGGGTCATAGGGGAGCGGAGCTGTTGCCTGGGGGAAGGAAAGATCTGTTTTCTGATTCCCTTTTGTGTTGCCTGTCTCCCATGTCAGAGCCAGTGGTGCAAGCACACACATGTAAGCCTCTGTGCTTTGAGTCTTTAACTGTTGTAGGCTTGGCCTCCCTCTGGCTGTCACAGTGACTGCCAGTTTGTGAATCGGTTCCAATAGGCTAGCGATAGGTGCAGCAGTCTGCATGTAACAGTGGGGGGCCTTGGACCTGAGTAGGCTGCCAGGGGGATGGAGCACTTGAAGCTCCTCAAAAGTTCCCAACCAGCTGGGCAGAGCGTGCCCGGACAACCTTGTCCAGCTCTCCCTTCTCCCATGCAGCAAGCTCTGTGCAGTCCCTGCCCCCTCAGCAGCCCTCTCGCTGCTAGGAAGCCTCTCAGATCACCCGCCCCTCTGCCGGATGCATATCCTCCCTTCCACAAACGGCTGAAATGTCAGTCTCTCTAGCACTCTGCCCATGCAAGCTCCCCAACGTCCAGAGCACCATACAATATAGGCTTCTGCTCGCCAAGCAAATCTCCAGGGCTAGGCGCTCAGCAGTCCCAAGGTACCTCCTCCTACCCGCTCCGTTTCTCTTCTGCCGGTGAGCTGGGGTGGGGAAAGGCCTTCGTCCCACTGGATTAAGGCTTTCGTATGTTACCCTGTTTCGTGAGGTCTGCTCTGTTTGCGAGGTCTGTATGCAGCCTGGTTCAGCCTTCTTTCTTTTTGCTGTTTTATGGTTAATTGTATTAATTCACTATATTTTTGTACTATTTGTGGTTTTGGAAGGAGTTCTCCGTGTCACCTCTCAGGTCGCCATCTTGAATCCTCTCCCAAGAAAAGATTTTTTGAGATGAGAAAATGATATCAAGAAAAAAACCATAAAAGAATGAAAGTGAAAACAATGGAAGTGAGTGTAGAGGAGAACTTTCATAAAGAAGTGGAAAAGAAGGAAAACAGGTGAAAAAAGATATAAGTGAAAAGTCAGTACTGGGCATCAGCTTAGCTTCCAGATAACAGAAGTGCTAGTGAGAGAGCAGAGCAAAGAGTGGAGAGGAAATATCAGTGACATATTCAAGAAAAATCATATGCAGCTTGCTGAGGCCCTTGGCTACTTAGGAAAATCGATGAAAATAGATGTACACTTTCTATTAGAGTCTAGTCAGGAAAATGGAGACCACACCACTTATTATAACAGAATTTAATATAGAGAATTGTTTAACCAGATGTTAGGGTTGAATCGTGACCCCCCCCCCCCGCAAGAATGGTATTTTGATGTCCTAACCCCCCAGTACCTCAGAATGTGACCTTATTTAGAAATAGAATATTCACAGAGGTAATCAAGTTACGAGGTCATTACAATAAGACGTCTTCTTTAAAAACAGCAGATATTCTTTAAAAACAGTGTAAACAAATTTAGACACTATTTTGGACCCAGGCATGTACAGTGGGAAGATGCCCATCAACAAGCGAAGGAATGCCTGAGGCTACCAGAAACTGGGATAGAGGCCTGTGACAGATCCTTCCTTAGTGCTTTCAAGGCACTTAATTTCCAATGTCTGTCCTTCAGAACAATGGATTTTTAGTCTTCGACTAGTGCAGCCTGTGTTACCTTGTTTCAGTAGATGTCAGAAACAAATGGGAAATGTAGCAGTGTGTGTAATGTCTTCACATTTTATCCACAGTATAGCACGTGTCAAAATTCCTTCCATAATGCTCCAGTACTCCATTGGTGATACAAATCACATTTGGTTTTATCTGTTCATTTATTGATGGGCACTTTGGTTGCTTCCTGTTTTTGGCTATTGTGAATAAGTCTATGAATATGGGTGTGGAAATACCTATTCAAACCCCTGCTTTCATTTATTTTGGATATATACCTAGAAGTAGGATTTTTAGGTCATATTGTAATTCTGTTTTTAATTTTTTTGAAGAATTGCCAAATTGTTTTCTATAGTGGTTAGACCATTTTATTTCCCTACTAGCAACACACAAGGCTTCTAATCTCTCCACATCTTCACCAATACTTGCTGTTTTCTGTTTTTTTTTTTAATAACCATCCTAATGAGTGTGAGGTGGCAGGTACCTTGTAACATAGCTGTCCTAATGAGGTTTTGATTTGCATTTTCTTAATGATTAGTGATATGGGCATCTTTTCTTGTGTTCACGTAAGTCCTTGGAGAAATGTCTAATCTGGTTCTTGGTCTATTTTTTCAATTGTTTTTTTTTTTTGTCGTTGAGTTGTAAGAGCTCTTTATATATTCTGGATATCAATCCTTATTAGATAATATGGCTTGCAAATATCTCCTATTCCATGTAGTGTCTTTTGACATAAAAAAAGCTTAAATTTTGGTGAAGTCCAGTTTGTCTGTATTTCCTTTGTAGCCTGTGGTTTTGGTGTCAGATCCAAGAAATTATTGCCAAATCCAATGTGGTAAAGCTTTTGCCTTGTGTCCTGCTAATAGTTTATGCTTTCAGCTCTTATGTTTAGGCTTTTGATGCATTTTTAGTTGTTTTTGTGTATGGTGTAAGGTAAGGGTTCGACTTCATTTTATAAATTTTTATGTGATTGTATGTTTTCATTTTTCTTGGTCACATAACTAGGAATGGAATTCATGGGTTATATAGTAACTATGTTTAGCCTTTTGAGGAACTGCCAAATTGTTTTCCAAAGTGACTATACTATTTTACATTTTCATCAGCAGTGTATTGGTTACAGTTTTTCCATAGCTGAGTCTGGACCTCATTACCTTCTGATTTGCTTATTTCACCAATTTCCTTGGCTGCCCTCTTTGGTGATAATATCATAACTCTGCCTTTCTGCTGTTCCCTTTACCTATCCATAATGTTCATTGTGTTATAAAAGATTTGTTAAGAACTATAAAGAATCAAAGTCAAACCATTTATTTTAAAATTGATAAAGCTTAGGGAAGAGATTTGGCAGAAAGTTACATAGTGATAGTTTCAAGACTCATACCCTACTATGTATATAGCTTTGATTTTATTAAATTGTGTTTCTCTTTTATTTGTCTAAAACTCTTCACCAGAGTGTGTTAACCAGGTCTCCAACCCCTACCCCCACCCCCATAGTATAATGTAAAAGCAAAGAGTTTTGTGCAGGTAATTTCTTTGGCAGACGATCCTAGGGGACAAGAGCAAAGGAGCAGAGTGAATCAAATAAGGAAAGCCAATAAAGAATGTGTTATTGTTATCCACTGCTGTGGCAACCAGGTCTCAATCCTGGTGGGACCTTCTGAGGATCTGGATTCTTCTCAAGTTTTCTACTTATGAATGGACCAAGTAAACTGTTAACCTATCATCTGCTCTTCTTCTCCATCAGCTGACAATAGTTTATGCTCCAGAGGCATGTAAGTTCTTTCTTCCCTTCCCTTTCAGTCGGTACATACGAACCTGCTGCGTAGGTTCCCAGTTGTCTCACTTCAGGGCCTTAAAGATGCCCCAGGCAGAAAGCAAGTGAAACACAGTGAATATTGTGGGGGGAATAAGTCAAAACCTACCTAGAACCTTTAGCACTACCTTATGGAGTATGTGGTGGGCAGAATGATGGTCTCCCAAAGATGTCTGTATCCTAATCCTCTAAACCTTGCATGGTGAAAGGGACTTTGTAGATAGTGAGATTTTCCTGGATTGTTTACATGGTCCTAATTACAAGGAGTCTTAGAGAGGCAGGAATGTCCAAGGAAGATTTGTAATAGTGGAAGCAGGCAGGGGTCATGATCATGTGGCCGAGAATCAAAGAGTGCAGGCAGCTTCCAGATGCTGGAATAGACAGTGAATGGATTTTTCCTTAGAACCTCCTGAAGAAATGCAGATTTTGTTTTGGTTCTGTAAAATTTGTTTCAAATTTCTCTCCAGAACTTTGAGACAAGAAACTTGTTTTAAGCCACTAAATTTGTGGCAATTTGTTACACAGCTGTAAGAAACTAATACAGCTAGAATCAAAGGAGAGGCTGACAGCATGGAGATGAAATATGAGGTTTCTGATAGAATCCATCTCTTGTCAGCATCTCCTTTGATTCTAGCCTTGTAAGTTTCCTCCTGCTGTGTAACAGTTTTAACACAGATCTACCTCTTGCTCTACTTAAATCTCTCTGGGCCCTACATTGATCCTAATCCATCAATGAGTCACTGCAAGCTCTTCAGCAGGAATTTAGGAATGGTGAGTGTTGCAAGCAAATGCCACCTGCTGCTGCAATTGTTGTTTAGGCACGAATTAATACTCATCGTTTTCCTCTTTCACCATCCATTCTGAATTTCCCTAATCCTGGGCCAGCAGTTCAGCTGCTCTAGGTTACTGTGACCTCTACCTCAGGACTTTCATCCTTGAGGGATTTGAGCCCTTAGTTGTGTGCCCCTTTTTGGCCACTGCAATTTCTTGTTTACTTTATGAAGCATGGAAAAACACCCTGAGTTCCAGACAGATTGCCCCCTATCCACATGGTATACAAAAACTCCAAATGGTAATCAGAGTCAGTTATCACTGCCAGTAGTTATTCCTTTCTTTTCCTGCTAGTCTATCAGCATGAGTTTCCCAGAATGACCAAGTGGTGGTCATAGATTTTAGGCTCATTGGGCCTTTACTTTGTTCTGTGGTGGAGACATTGTCCCCAGGACCTCTAATACAGGAGAGGTTTTAAGCTGTGCAATGGGAAACCCAAATTCCACAAGTGAAGTACTAGGATTGATGGTGAAAAAAGAGTCCATCTTCTGCTTCTTACATGCATTCTAGATATGAGGGATATAACACTACAGCCATTGGTTCAGTATATATACTGCACCCTGGAATACCAGTGGGTGACCAATAAGACCTGTTTAGCTGTGACTTTAATATGTCATTCTATCATTGTATTAGCCTGGCAGTTCTGGTGATGTGATATGTAGTAGGATTGGTGGATACTATGGTCAGATGCGTATTATTTCTCTTCCACCATTAAACAGGTCCTTTGCTTTGAGGAAATGTTACAATGGACTGCATTTGGTAAATCAAACATTTGATGCTTGGGTAGAGGTGCTATAAATGTTGAGGGACACTTTGGGCAGGGAAGGCAATCCCATTTCCAGAGTAAGTTAAATTCTGCTCCCATCCAGAATGCAAGAGTCCCCACCCTATCATGCTACATTTTCAGTTCTGTGTCTGATAAGTTGCTATTTATATTCTTCAGTTATCAAATCTTGCTTGAACTTTCTCTTTAGTAAGGCTTTTTTCAGTTCATGATATTTTTCAAAAGTAAGTTGATGTGTTTGGTAATAGGAGATCTAATGAACAGATGTATTAAATTTTAATGTAGTCAATTAATTATTTGATTCCATTTAGAAGGAATTCAAGAAAAGGCAAACTGTAGTGACTGAAAGCCCATCAGTAGTTGCCAGTGGGTAGATAGTTGACTGTAAAGGAGCACAGGGGAAATTTTGGGGTTGATAAAAATGTTTTAGATCTTGCTTGTGTGGGTTGCACAATTTTATACATCAGTTTAAGACTCATTAAGCTGTATACTTAAAATCAGTGAGTTAAGGAAAAAAGGTTTAATGTACTCGTTAATGTTTTCTGTTTTTTTTTTCTTCCTGGTTTATGCTGTTTGATTCTTTAGTTTCAGCAGCTCTTCCCTTCTTTGGGGTATTTTTTCCCCAATTTTCCATTTTATCTGTTTCTGTTCAATATTTCCCTTATTGTCTTGAAATGCACGCAGGATTTGTTTTAATCAGGTAGAGTATGACACATAGGATGGAAATGTCCATCATGAAGGAAGAAGTTTTTACTCAGTTTCCTAAAAACAGGAGGTACAGCATCCCTCTCTATGATGCACAGGGCCATATGGGGAAGCAACAAGTTTGGTCAAGAGGCAAGAAGGAGCAAAGGGAGAGGGGAAAGCATGGGCCAGAACTTCTATTGTGGTTTCTGGGGGAAGGAATCAGTGACATAGGTTGGGCAAGCTGGAGCAAGTTTAGGATTGGATAGTTTGAGTAATTTGTAGCTCTAGATGATAGGGGTGGTCTTTAATTGTCTAATACCTTGTCCTGGGATGATTAGGGCAGTGGGAATATTGGTTTGGTTTTTTTTTTTTTTTAAGAAGATGGTTGGAAGTATGGGCTCTGGATTGGTTGGTTGGTTGTATATCAAAAATGTCCTCTCAGGCAAACTGTTTGCTATTTCTAGGAATTAGGTAACTCTGGGAAGGGAGCACTCCCTGGGTTCAAAGGGCCCTACCATGTCACAACATGAATAGAAAATAAAATATCATGATTAATACACTTATACTTTTTTTAGGTTTACTTTGTTTTCTTTTTCCAGCTTACTGGTTGAAAATGTATTAAGCATATTCAGTCTTAACTATTTTGTTATAAATGCATTAAATCTATAGTTTGAGCAGAGCTCCATATTTGATAGTGTGGTACTTTTTTTTAATTGAAGTATCTTTGATACACAATCTTATATTGGTTTCAGATATACAACACAGTGGTTCAGCAGGTACCCATATTATTAAATCCTCACCCCCTCTAGTGCAGTTACTGTCTATTAACATAGAAAGATGTTACAGAATCATTGACTGTTTTCCATACTACCGTCTGTGTGACCAGCTTATATTGGGATTGAGAAATATTGTGCCTCTTTATCCCATTCACCCACCGCAATCCCTTCCACTTGGTGACTACTATTCACTTCTCTGGGTCTATGAGTCTACTTCTGTTTTGTTCCTTCCCTTTTGCTTTGTGTTTATATTCCACAAATAACTGAAATCATATAGTATTTGTCTTTCTCCACCTGGCTTATTTCAGTGAGCATAATACCCTCTAGATCCATCGATGTTTTTGCAGGATCTCTTTACTTTTTATGGCCAAATAATGTTCCATTGTGTATATGTACCACTTTATCCATTTATCTGTTGGTGGACACTTAGGTTGCTTCCATATCTTGGCTATTGTAAATAATGCAGCGATAAACATAGATAGGGATGCATATGTCTTTTTGGATCAGGCATTTTGTTTTATTCAGGTAAATTCCTAGAAGTGGAATTACTGGATGGAATGGTATTTCTATTTTGAGTTTCTGGAGGAACCTCCATACTGCTTTCCACAGTTGCTGCACCAATTGACATTCCCACCAACAGTGTAGGAGGGTTCCCTTTTCTCCACATCTTTGCCAACACTTCTTATTTCTTGTGTTTTGGATAGTGGTCATTCTGACTGGTGTGAGGTGATATCTCATTGTGGTTTTAATTTGCATTTCCCTGATGATTAGCTATGTGGAGCATCTTTTTATGTGCCTGTTGGCCATCTGTACTTCTTTGCAGATATGTCTGTCTGGGTTCTCTGCCCATTTTTTAATTTTGTTATTTGCTTTTTGGTTGTTGAGGTATATGAGTTCTTTATCTATTTTGGATGTTAACACCCCTATCAGGTTAATCATTTACAAATATATTCTCCCATACTGTAGATTGCCTTTTTGTTCTGCTGATGGTGTCCTTTGCTCTATAGAAGCTTCTTGGTTTGATGTAGTCCCACATGTTCATTTTTTATTTTGCTGCCCTTGTCCTAGGAGATGTGTCCAAGAAAAAGTGGCTATGTTTATGTTCAAGAGATTTTTGCCTATGTTTTCTTCTAAGAGTTTTATGGTTTCATGACTTGCATTCAGGTCTTTGATCCGTTTTTAGTTTACTTTTGTATATAGAGTTAGAGAATAATCCAGTTTCATTCTCTTACATGTAGTTGTCCAGTCTTCCCACCACCTGTTGTTGAAGAGGCTGTCTTTCCCCCATTGTATATTCATGGCTCCTTTATTGTATATATTGATTGACTAAATATGCTTGGGTTTATATCTAGGCTCTATTCTGTTCCATTGATCTGTATGGGTCTGTTCTTGTGCCAGTACCATATTGTTTTGATTACTGTAGCTTAGCAGAGCTTGAAGTCAGGGAGCATAATTCCCCCAGCCTTTCTCAGGATTGCCTTGGCTATTTGCGGTCTTTTGTGGTTCTATGTGAATTTTAGAACTATTTTTTTGCTAGTTCATTGAGAAATACTGCTGGTATTTTGATAGGGGTGTATTGAATCTGTAAATTGCTTTGGACAAGGTGGTCATTTTGACAATATTAATTCTTCCTATCCATGAGTACTGGATAGATTTCCATTTATTTGTGTTTTCCTTAATTTCTCCCATGAGTGTCTTACAGTTTTCAGGGTACAGGTCTTTCACTTCCTTGGTTGAATTTATTCCTAGGTATTTTATTCTTTCTAATGCAATTGTAAATGGAATTTTTTTCCTGATTTCTCTTTCTGTTAGTTCGTTGCTAGTATATAGGAACACAACAGATTTCTGTGTAATAATTATATATCCTACAACTTTGCTGAATCCAGTTATTAGTTCTCATAGTTTTTTGGTGGCATGTTTAGGGTTTTCTATGTATAATATATCATCTTCAAATAGTGACAGTTTTACCTGTTCCTTACTGATTTGGATGCCTTTTATCTTTGTTTTGTCTGACTTCTGTGGCTAGGACCTCCAGTACTATGTTGAATAAAAGTGGGGAGAGTGGGCATCCTTGTCTTGTTCCCGATCTTAGAGGAAACGAAGTTTCCAGCTTTTCCTATTAAGTATGATGTTGGCTGTGGGTTTGTCGTATATAGCCTTTATTATGTTGAAGTATGTACTCTCTATACCTATTTTGTTGAGAGTTTTTATCATGAATGGATGTTGAATTTTTTTAAATGCTTTTTCAGCATCTGTTGAGATGATCATGTGGTTTTTATCCTTTTTGTTAGTGTGGTATATGATATTGATTGATTTACTAATATTGTACCATTCCTTGCATCCCTGGAATAAATCCCACTTCTTCATGATGGATGATCTTTTTGATGTATTTTTTAATTCGGTTTGCTAATATTTTGCTGAGGATTTTTACATGTATGTTCATCAGGGATATTGGTGTATAATTCTCTTTTTTTGTGGTGTCTTTGTCTGGTTTTGGTATTAGAGTGATGCTGGCCTCTTAGAATGAGTTTGGAAGTATTCCCTCTTCTACTTTCTGGAATACTTTAAGAAGGATGGGCATTAGCTCTTTAAATGTTTGGTAGAATTCAGCTATGAAGCCATGTGGGAGTTTTTGATAAAAAATTGAATTTTATTGCTGGTAATTGGTCTGTTCAGATATTCTGTGTCTTCCTGGGTTATTGGAAAGTTGTATTTTTCAGGAAGTAGTCCATTTCTTTTCCATTGTCCAATTTATTGGCATATAATTTTTCATAGTATTCTCTAATAATAATTTGTGTTTCTGTGGTATCCATTGTGACTATTCCCTCTTCATTTCTGATTTTATGTATGTACTCTTTTTCTTGCTAAGTTTGACTAGGGGTTTCATTGATTTTTTTCCCTATTTTTTTATTCTCTAATTTATTTCTGCTGTGATCTTCATTATGTCATCCTGTTAACTTTGGGCTTCATTTTTTCTTATTTTTCTAGTTTTTTTTTATTGTGAGTTTAGACTGTTTATTTGGGATTTTTCTTGTTTCTTAAGGTAGGCCTGTATTGCTATGTACTTCTTTCTTAGAACTGCCTTCTCAGCATCCCACAGATTTTGGACTGTTGAGTGTTTTCATTTGTCTCCATGTATTGCTTGATTTCTGTTTTAATTTGTTCATTGATCAATTGGTATTTAGAAGCATGCTGTTTAGCCTTCATGTGTTTGTAGGCTATTTTTCCTTTACATAATTTATTTCTAGTTTCATACCACTGTGGTCTGAGAAGCTGTACAGTTTCATTCTTTTTAAATTTATTGAGGCTCTTCTTGTGACCTAGTATGTGATCTATTCTGGAGAATGTTCAAAAATGTGTATCTGCTGCTTTTGGATGGAATGTTCTGTAGATACCAGTTAAGTCAGTTTGAACTAATGTTCAGTGCTTCTGTTTCCTTATTTTATTTCTGTCTGGTTGATCTGTCTATTGATGTTGAATGGTGTGTTAATTCTCCTATAATGAAGGTGTTGTAATCTTTTTCCTTCTTTAATTCTGTTAGTATTTGTTGTACAAAGTTAGGTTCTTCTATATTGTGTGCATAGATATTTTATAATGGTTATATCCTCTTGTTGGACTGACCCCATTTATCATTATGTAATGTCCTTTTATTCTTTTTTTTATTTTCTTTGTTTTGAAATCTATTTTGTCTGATAGAAGCACTGCTAATCTGCTTTTTCTCCCTCTTATTTACGTGAAATAATCCCTTTCTATCCTTACACTTTTAGTCTCTGTATATCTTTGGGTCTGAATTGAGTCTTTTGTAGGCAGCATATCTATGGGTCTTGTTTCTTTATCCATTCTACCACATCACATCTTTTGATTGGTGCCTTCAGTTCATTTGCATTTAAGGTAATTATAGGTATGTAGTTACTGTCATTTTATTACTTGTTTTCTGGTTGTTTTTATAGCTCCTCTCTTTTCCTTTTTTCCTGTCTTATACCCTACTCTGGTTATTTAATAGTTTTCTTTAATGTTGTTATTGGATTTCTTTAAAAAAATTTTTTGTGTATCTGTTACAGGCTTTAGGTTTGTGGTCACCATTAGGTTCAAGGATAGCTTCCTAACTATGTAACAGTCTATATTAAGTTGATGATTCCTCTGTTTCAAACAGAATGTAAAAGTACTTTTTTTTTCTTCTTCCTCCTCCACACTTTATGTAGTAGATGTCATAATCTTCATTTTTTTGTGTGTATTCCTTGACTGATTTTGTGTATAGTTGATTTTTGCATCTTTTAATTTCATACTTGCTTGGTACTTAATTGGTCTACTACTTTTACTGTGGTTTTATTTTCACTGGTGAAAGCTATTTAGCCTTAGGAACATTTCCATCAACAGCAGTCTCTTTAACATGTCCTGTAATGCTGGTTTAGTTATTATTAATTTATCTTGAAAGTGTTTAATCCCTGCTTCAAATTTAAATGATAATATTTCTGGGTAGAAGATTCTTGGTCGAAGGTCCTTCTGTTTCAGTATGTTAAATATTTCATACCACTCCCTTCTGGCCTGTAAAGTTTCTTCTGAGAAGTCTGCTGATAGCCTGATGGGGTTTCCTTTATGAGTAGTTTTTTTTCTTTTTCTGTCTGCTTTCAGTACTTGCTCCTTATCCTTAATCTTTGCCATTTTAATTACTATGTCTTGGATTTGCCTTCCTGGGGTTCCTTTTGTTAGGGGCTCTCTGTGCTTCCATTACCTGATTGTTTCCTTCTCCACATTGGGGAAGTTTTCAACAAGTATTTCCTCAAGGAAACTTTTTATCCCTTTGTCTCTCCTTCTGGTCCCCCTATTATGTGAATATTTTTCCATTTGGATCAGTTACACAACTCTCTTCATTCTTTCATTCCTGGAGATCCTTTTTTCCTCTCTGTTCCTCAGCTTCATTGTGTTCCTGTTCCTATTCTCTAATTTCCATCTCACTGACTGCTTCCTCTACCTGCAGCAGTCTACTATTCACTCCTTCCATTGTATGTTTCATTTCAGTTACTGTATTCTTCAGCTCTGAGTGACTCTTTTTCAGCTTTTATATTTCTGTTGAAGTCCTCCCTGAGGTCTTCAGTACTTTTCTGCAAATCTGTGAGCATATTTATGACTTTTGCTTTGAAGTTTTTATAAAGAAGATGGGTGATCTCCATTTGATTTAGCCCTTTTTCTGGTGTCTTGTAGTTTTGTTCGGAGTATAGTCCTCTGCCTTCTCATTTTGTCAGGGTTTCTGTGTTTCTTCCTTTGTCTTAGATGGATCTGTTATGCTTTTTGGTGTTGAGAGTAATAGTTTTGTGAAGGAAGCATCCTGTGGTGCCCAGAAGCTCAAGACTCTACTCTCCAGTACCTGGTTCTACTTTGCAGTAGAGCCCCAATTGCTGTTGGTGTGCAATAGGCGGGGCTGCCTTTCTGTCTGCTGGTAGTGGTCTGCGTCTGCAGTGCTGACAGTTTACTACAGCTGCTTTCATGATCAGAGCAGAGGCCTCTGCTGGGATGGCTGTGGCAGGGCCACCATCTGCCTGCTCTACAGTGATGGTGGAGCTGCAGGGTTAATGGGGTGGGCTGGGCCTTTGTGCAGCACTGGGGCAGGGCTAGACATGCAGCACTGGGTTTGTACATCTGTGGGGAGGGAGGAGCTGCCTTTTGCAGGCACCCCCCTGTTAGGGCGGAGAAAGCTGGGAGAGTGTCCCTGTGCCTGTCAGGCAGCAAAGTCTGCTGCTGCTGCTGGACCAAGTGGGTTGGGTCACAGGCTGTGCATGCATGAGGCACCTTGGGGCTGAGTTGGAGCATCTGGGGCTCCCAAGAGTTCCTGATTTACTGGGTCAAGGGAGGGCTAGAGGGGTATCTTCCATCGGCCCTTTGTCCTGAGGAGAGAGCTCCGTCCAGTCCTTGCCCCTCTGGCACTCCCCCACTGCTGGCAAGTCTTTCAAACGGCTGTCTCTGTTTTGGGTTTCAGGGCTGGTATAGCATGCCTATCCTCCACAATGGCTGGAGTCTCAGCCTCCCAGAGTGTTCATCTCTCCCTGGTGTCCAGCCCCACTAATCACCAGAACCCAATGTAATGTGGGCTTAATCTTCCAGGGCCAAGTATGCAGAGTTCTGGGCTCCTGTCCCCTCCCAGCTCTGTTTGTCTTCCTGCTGGGAAGGGAGAAGGGCATGAATCCCACTCAGTAGTGGCTCTGCCACTTTACCCTTTTCTATGTGGTCTTCTATTCTACCCCAGGTATAGGTGGTCTGTTCTGCAGTCTTCAGGTGATTTTCAGATTTAGTTCTATTTGCTGTAGTTTCTTCTTTTATGTGTTCTGGGAGGAGGTTTCTGCCTTGTTGTCCTACTGCATCTTTTTCTCTGCCCCCAGTGCAGTGCCTCTATTGCTCTGTTCTTACGAGTTTTATAGTGAGTTTCTTTTTGTTTTCCATTTGGGAGTCCGTTTTATTGCACATTTAAAAAATGTTTTATTGGCGATTTCAACATTGTCACAGAATGTGGTCTTAGATAAGAATTTGAAATTTTTTATGTCTTCTTTTGTGACTGAATACATGATAAATTTCGAAAAATGTTCCTTGTGTACTTGAAAATAATTATATGCTTGTTTTCTGTTTGGTGGAGGGTTCTCTAACAGAGTAAACTTACTAAGTTTGTGGATCAAGTGTTCTATGTCCTTATATTCTGACTTTCTGATCAGTTTCTAATTGAGTAAATTAGAGACTCATTCAGTGGTTGAAAGTTAATTTTCTCTTTTAATTCTATTACTTTTTGCCTTATTTTAAGAGTACAGTATATACAGGTTTTGACACTTTCTTAGTTTGTTAATACTTTTATTACTATATATACCTGTCCATAACCTGTTAATGTTGCCATGGTATAGTTTTGTCTGATAGTTAAACTGTTACATCAGATGATTGGATTAAATATGGCGGCATGAGAGGTGAGACAGAGACCTCCTCCTAAAAACACATATAATACAAAAATATAATATAATACAACTAATCCTGAAAGAGCAACACCAGACTGCATACACCTGGAGAAAGGAGCAGACCTCACGGAACAGGGTAACATACCAAAGCTGTGACCCGGCAGGGCCCAAGCCCTTCCCTCACCCCAGCTCACCAGCGGAAGGAAGAGAAACAGAGCGGGGATGGAGTGGAGGCATGGGACTGCTGAACACCTAGCTCTGGAGGTCTGCTCTGGGAGCACGAAACAACATTGCACAGTGCTCTGGTGATTTAGTGCAGTTGGAAAGCTAAGACAGGTGGAATACCTGGAGACGCAGGAGATTCCACCTGACTGTGGAAAACAGTGATTCATATCCAGCTGATCTGGGTGGGCAGTCTGAAAGACTTCCTAAAAGCAAGAGGGCTGCCCAAGGGGCAAGGATTGCACAGAGCTTCCTGCTCAGGAGAAAAACAGGTAGAAAAATTGTCTTGGTGCACTCTGCCCAGTAGGTTGGGAGCTTAAATGATCTTCAGGCACTCCACCCCCTGGCTGGCTATGCAGCTCCAAGAACCCCACTGTGATATGCAGCCTGCTGTCTTCCTCCTAGCTAGCCTGCACCTGGCTCAGGCTTGCAAACCGGCAACCCCTGCCCTGGTGTAAGGCCAGCCAGAGGGAAGCCCCGCCTACGGCAGCTACAAACACAAAGCATAGAGGCTTACATGTGTGTGTTCAGCCCACTGGATCTGGCAGTGGGGATAGGCATAGCAGCTGGGAAGCAGGAAACAGCTCTTTCCTCCCCCCAAGCACAAACACTGCTTCCCTGCCACACCTGACATTGCTCCAGGGGCTGAGCAGCTCCAGAGAGTAGAGCTTCTGGGCACTACACAGCATCACAGACAAATTATGAAACGTCAAAGGAACCTGGTTCAAAGCAAAATTATGAATACACCAGAAAGATGCAAATGAAATCGACCTCATGTACCTTCCTGAAAGTGATTCCAAAATAAAAATCATTAACATGCTCATGGAGGGACAGAAAAATATTAAAGAACTCAGGAACGAATTTAGGATGGAGACCCAGTTGTTGAAGAACACAATGGAGGGTATTACAAGATTAGATATGGTGGAGGAGACAATAAATGAAATAGAAACTAGGGAAGAGAAATACAAAGAAGCTGAGGCACAGAGAGAAAAAAGGATCTCTAGGAATGAGAGAATACTGAAAGAAATATGTGACCAATCCAAACAGGACAATATTCGTATTATAGGGATACCAGAAGAAAAAGAGAAAGTGTCTTTGAGGAAGTAATTGCTAAAAACTTCCCCAGTCTGGGGAAGGAGATAGTCTCTCAGGCCGTGTAGGTGCACAGATCTCCCAACACAAAGGACGAAAGGAGGACACCAAGACATATAATAATTAAAATGGCAAAGATCAAGGATAAGGACAGACTGTTAAAAGCAGCCAGAGAGAGAAATAAGACCATATACAAAGGAAAACCCATCACGCTGTCATCAGACTTTTCAGCACAAACATTACAGGCCAGAAGGGAGTGGCATGATATATTTAATTCAATGAAGCAGAAGGGCCTCAAACCAAGAATACTGTCTCCAGCAAGATTATCATTTAAATTTGAAGGAGGGATTAAACAATTTCCAGATACACAAAGCTGAGAGAATTTAGCTCCTACAAACCATCTCTACAGTCTATTTTGGAGGGACTGCTATAGATGGAAGTGTTTCTAAGGGTAAATAGCTGTCACAAGAGGTAATAAAAAGGGATAGAGAAAGAGTACAGAATATGACACCTAATATATAAAGAATGGAGGAGGAAGAAAAGGAGGGGGAAAAAGAGCCTTTATATTGTGTTTGTAATAGCATACTAAGTGAGTTAAGACTCTTAGATAGTAAGAGTTACCCTTGAACCTTTGGTAACCACGAATCTAAAGTGTGCAATGGCAATAAGTACATGCCTGTCGATAATCACCCTAAATGTAAATGGTCTGAATGCACCAATCAAAAGATACAGAGTCACTGAAAAAAAAGACCCATCTATATGCTGCCTGCAAGAGACTCACTTCAAACCCAAAGACACACACAGACTAAAAGTGAAGGGATGGAAAAAAATATTTCGTGCAAACAATAGGGAGAAAAAAGCAGGTGTTGCAGTACTTGTATCAGACAAAATAGACTTCAAAACAAAGAAATTCACAAGAGACAAAGAAGGCCATTACGTAATGATAAAGGGGTCAATCCAACAAGAGAATATAGCCATCATAAATATCTATGTCCCTGCATATGTGAAACAAATACCAACGGAATTAAAAGGGGAAATAGAATGTAATGCATTCATTCTAGGAGACTTCAACACACCAGGCACTCCAAAGGACAGATCAACCAGACAGAAAATAAGTAAGGCGACAGAGGCACTGAACAACATATTAGAACAGATGGACCTAACAGACATCTACAGAACTGTCCACCCAAAAGAAACAGGATACACATTCTTTTCAAATGCACACAGGACATTTTCCAGAATAGACCACATACTAGGCCACAAAAAGAAACTCAGTTAATTCAAAAACATTAAAACTGTACCAACCAACTTCTTAGATCACAAGGGTATAAAACTAGGAATAAATTGTACAAAGAAAACAAAAAGGCTCACGAACACATGGAGACTTAAAAACATGTTCCTAAATAATCAATGCAGCAATGACCAAATTAAAACAGATCAAGCAATGTATGGAGACAAATGACAACAGCAGCACAACGCCCCAACTTCTATGGGACGCAGCAAAGGCAGTTCTAAAAGGGAACTATATTGCAATCCAGGCTTTTTTAAAGAAGGAAGAACAATGCCAAATGAATAGTCTAAAGTCACAATTATTGAAACTGGAAAAAGAAGAACAAATGAGGCCCAAAATCAGCAGAAGGAGGGACATAATAAAGATCAGAGAAGAAATAAGTAAAAATGAGAAAAACTTAAACCAAGAGCTGGTTCCTGGAGAAAGTAAAATAGATAAACCCCAGCCAGACCTATTAAGAAAAAAAGACTCTACACACATAAACTGAATCAGAAATAAGAAAGGAAAAATCACAACAGACACCGCAGAAATACAAAGAATTATTAGACAATACTATGAAAATCTATATGCTAACAAACTGGATAAACTCGAAGAAATGGACAACGTTCTAGAAAAATACAACCTTCCAACACAGTCCCTGGAAGAAACAGAAAATCTAAGCAGACCAATTACCGGCAATGAAATTCAACTGGTAATCAAAAACCTACCTAAGACAAAACTCCTGGACCAGATGGATTCACTGCTAAATTTTATCAGACATTTAGTGAAGAAATAATACCCATTCTCCTTTAAGTTTTCCAAAAAATAGAAGATGAGGGAATACTTCCAAACACATTCTATGAAGCCAGCATCACTCTAATACCAAAACCAGGCAGAGACAACACACACAAAAAAAATTACAGACCAATATCCTTGATGAACATAGATGCAAAAATACTCAACAAAATATTAGCAAGCTGAACTCAGAAATACATCAAGAGGATCATACACCATGATCAAGTGGGATTCGTCCCAGAGATGCAAGTATTGTATAACATTTGGAAGTCCATCAACATCATCCACCACATCAACAAAAAGAACAGAAACGATATGATCATTTCCATAGATGCTGAAAAAGCATTTGACAAAATTCAACATCCATTCATGATAAAAACTCTAAACAAAATGAGTACAGAGGGTAAGTACTTCAACATAATAAAGGCCATATATGACAAACCCACAGCCAACATCATACTTAGCAGTGAGGACCTGAAATCTTTTCCTTTCAGGAAGAACACAAGGATACCCACTCTCCCTGCTCTTATTCAACATAGTACTTGAGGTCCTAGCCACAGCAATCAGACAACACAAAGAAATAAAAGGCATCCAGATTGGTAAGGAAAAAGTCAAACTCACTGTTTGCAGGTGACATGATACTGTACATAAAAAACCCTAAACAATCCACTCCAAAACTCATAGAACTAATATCTGAATTCAGCAAAGCTGCAGGATACAAAATTAATACACAGAAATCTGTTACATTCCTATACAGTAACGATGAACTAGCAGCAAGAGAAATCAGGAAAACAATTCCATTTACAATTGCTTCAAAAAGAATAAAATACCTAAGAATAAACCTAACCAAGGAAGTGAAAGACCTATACCCTGAAAACTACAAGACACTCCTAGGAGAAATGAAAGAGCATACTAATAAATGGAAATTGATTCCATGCTCTTGGGTGGAATTAATATTGTTAAAAGAAAGAATTAATATTGTTAAAAAGTCCATCCTGCCTTAAGCAGTCTACAGATTCAATGCTATCCCTATCAAAATACTGTCAGCATTCTTCAACAAACTGGAACAAAGTTCTAAAATTCATATGGAACCACAAAAGACCCCGAATAGCCAAAGCAATCCTGAGAAGGAAGAATAAGGCAGGGGGGATCTTGCTTCCTATCTTCAAGCTCTACTGCAGAGCCACAGTAATCAAAACAATTTGGTACTGGCACAAGAACTGAAACAGTGACCAGTGGAACAGAATAGAGAGTCCAGATATAAACCCAAGCATATATGGTCAATTAATATATGATAAAGGAGTAATGGATATACAGTGGAGAAATGACAGCCTCTTCAACAGCTGGTGTTCTCAAAACTGGTCAGCTACATGTAAGAGGATTAAACTTGATTACTGTCTAACTCCATACACAAAAGTAAACTTGAAATGGATGAAAGACGTGAATGTAAGTCATGAAACCATAAAACTCTTAGAAGAAAATATAGGCAAAAGTCTTTTGAATATAAACATGAGCAACTTCTTCATGAATGTATCTCCCTGGGCAAGGGAAACAAAAGCAAAAATGAACAAGTGGGACTATATCAAACTAAAAAGCTTCTGTGCAGCAAAGGACACCATCAGTAGAACAAAAAGGCATCCTACAGTATGGGAGAATATATTCATAAGTGACATCCGATAAGGGGTTGACATCCACAACAATCCAAAAGCAAATAATGCAATTAAAAAGTAGGCAGAGGATCTGAACAGACACTTCTTCAAAGAAGAAATTCAGATGGCCAACAGGCACATGAAGTGATGCTCCACATCACTAATCATCAGAGAAATGCAAATTAAAACCACAGTGAGATATCACCTCACACCAGTGAGGATGGCCAACATCCAAAACACAAACAACAACAAATGTTGGCGAGGATGTGGAGAAAAGGGAACCCTCCTACACTGCTGGTGGGAATGCAAATTAGTTCAACCATTGTGGAAAGCAGTATGGAGGTTCCTCAAAAAACTCAAAATAGAAATACCATTTGACCCAGGAATCCCACTCCTAGGAATTTACCCTAAGAATGCAGCAGCCCAGTTTGAAAAAGACATATGCACTCCTATGTTTATCGCAGCACTATTTACAGTAGCCAAGAAATGGAAGCAAGCTAAGTGTCCATCATTAGATGAATGGGTAAAGAAGAGGTGGTACATATACACAATGGAATATTATTCAGGCATAAGAAGAAAACAAATCCTACCATTTGTAACAACATGGATGGAGCTAGAGGGTATTGTGCTCAGTGAAGTAAGCCAAGCGGAAAAAGACAAGTATCAAATGATTTCACTCATATGTGGAGCATAAGAGCAAAGAAAAAAACTGAAGAAAAAAAAACAGCAGCAGACTCACAGAACCCAAGAATGGAGTAATAGTTTCCAAAGGGAAAGGGACTGGGGATGATGGGTGGGAAGGGAGGGACAAAGGGGAAAAAGGGGTATTACGATTAGCAGACGTAATGTTGGGGGGGCGCAGGGAGGGCACTACAACTTAGAGAAGACAAGTAGTGATTCTATAGCATCTCACTACCCTTATGGACAGTGACTGTAATGGGGTTGGTGGGGGGGACCTGATGAAGTGGGTAGTTTAATAACCATAATATTGCATATGTAACTGTAGATTGATGATACCAAAATAAATTTAAAAAAAAGAAAAGACCGATCGGGGGCTCTCTTGTCCCCTCCTGGCCTGAGCCAGGAGCTCTGTCCCCTTGCTTTATTTCTAAATAAAAGCCTCTGCCTTCCTCTCCTAGGAAAAAAAAATGTAGACAGCAGAGGATCTCAACAGACACTTCTTCAAAGAAGAAATTCAGATGGCTAACAGGCACATGAAAAGATGCTCCACATTGCTAATCATCAGAGAAATGTGGATTAAACCATAATGAGATACCACCTCACACCAATTGGGATGACCAACATCTAAAAGACAAATAACAAATATTGGCAAGGATGTGGGGAAAGGGGAACCCTCCTACACTGCTGGTGGGAATGTAAATTAGTTTAACCATTGTGGAAAGCATTATGGAGGTTCCTCAGAAAACTCAAAATAGAAATACCATTTGACCCAGGAATTCCACGCCTAGGAATTTACCCTAAGAATGCAGGAGCCTAGTTTGAAAAAGACCTATGTTTATCGCAGCACTGTTTACAATAGCCAAGAAATGGAAGCCACCTTAGTGTCCATCAGTAGATGAATAGATAAAGAAGATGTAAATGTACTCAATGAAGTATTATTCAGCCATAAGAGGAATAGAAATCCTACCATTTGCATCACCATGGATGGAGCTAGAGGGTATTATGCTCAGTGAAATAAGCCAGGCTGAAAAAGACAAGTTTCAAATGATTTCACCCATCTGTGGAGTATAAGAACAAAGAAAAAACTGAAGGAAGAAAACAGCAGCAGACTCACAGAATGGACTAACAGTTACCAAAAGGAAAGGGACTTTGGAGTATGAGTGGAAATGGAGGGATAAGGGGAAAAAGGGGCATTATGATTAGCACACACAGTGGGGTGGGGGATGGGCACAGGGAAGGCAGTATAGCACAGAGAAGACAAGTAGTGATTTTATAGTGTTTTAATATGCTGATGGACAGGGACTGTAATGGGGTATGTTTTGTGGACTTGTTAATGGGGGGAATTTAGTCACCACAGTGTTCTTCATGTAAGTGTGTATATGTATATATAATATATATATATATATATATACATATACATATATATATGTATATATTTTTTTTATGAGAGCAAGGTACAGGCTTTTATTTAGAAATAAAGTGAAAGGACAGAGCTCCTGGCTCATGCCAGGAGGGGACAAGAGAGCCCCCATTAAGTATATTAATACCAAAAACAAAAAAACAAAAAAAAAACTGTTACATCATCTTTTTTGTGTTGGAAGTTTACCAGAATATTCTTTCACTTATTTTCAGCCTTTATCTTCTATAAGCAGATTTAGTTGAATTTTGTATTATTTTTACATCTAATCTGATAATCTCTTGTAAATGAGCTAAATTTATATCCAGTTTATGATATAGGATAACTTATTTTTTCTTGTTTTGTTTACCATACTTTATCTTTTTTTTTTGAGTTGTTTAATATGTAGTATTTTATGTAGACATTGTAGCTCCTTAATTAATTTTTATATTTATTTTTTTAATTGAAGTGTGGTTTATACACCATGTTATATGTTTCAAGTATACCACATAGTGGTTCACCAGTAAACCACATTATTAAATCCTCACCCTCACTATCTGTCAACATGTTAACAGCTGTAACATAGATGTTACGGAATCATTGGCTATGTTGTCCATGCTCTATCAGCCGTGTGATCAACTGATACTATGATTGAGAATTTTTGTTCCCCTTTATCCCCCTCACCCTCCCCACCCACCCATCCCAACCTTTCTCCCATGATAACCACTAGGCACTTTTCAGTGTCTCTCAATCTACTGTTGTTCTTGTTCATTTTGTTTTGTTTTTTATTTCCCCAAATAAGTGAAATGATATGGTAATTGTCTTTCTCCACCTGGCTTATTTCACTTAGCATAATATCCTCTAGGTCCATCCATGTTGCAAATGGCAGTACTTCCTTATTTTTTTATGATTGGATAATATGCCTCATATAATTGTACATGTACCTCATCTTCTCAATGCATTCATCTATTGATGGACAGTTAGGTTGCTTCCACATCTTGGCTATAGTGTGGCAATAAACACAGGGGTGTGTGTATCCTTTTTGGATCATGGATTTTGTTTTCTTTGGGTAAATTCCTAGAAGTAAAATTGCTGGATTGAATGGTATTGCTATTTTTGGTTTGGAGCAGAACTCAGTGCTGCTTCCCACAGTGGCTGAATCAGTTGACATTCCCATCAACAATGTAGGAGTTTTACCTTTCTCCATGTCCTCACCAACATTTCTTGTCTTTTGGATAGTGGCCATTCTAACTGGTGTGAGGTGATATCTCATTGTGGTTTTGATTTGCATTTTTCTGATGATTAGTGATGTGGAACATCTTTTTATGTGCCTGTTGACCATCTGTATGCCTTCTTTGAGAAAATGTTCAGGTCCTCTGCCCAGTTTTTAATCAGGTTATTATTATAATTATTTGGTGTTGAGGCATGAGTTCTTTATGTATTTTGGATGTTAACCCCTTATCGGATCAATCGTTTACGAATATCTTTCATACTGTAGGTTGCCTTTTTGTTCTTCTGATGGTGTCTTTGCTGTATAGAAGCTTTTTAGTTTGATGTAGTTCCACTTGTTCATTTTTGCTTTTGTTTCCCTTGCCTGAGGAGATGTGTCCGGGAAAAAATTGTTCATGCTTATGTTCAAGAGATTTTTGCCTATCTTTACTTCTGATGTTTTTGTGGTTTCATGTCTTATATTTAGGTCTTTAAACCATTTTGAATTTTGTGTATAGAGTTAGACAGTAATATAATTTAATTCTCGTAAATTAAGGTGTCCAGTTTTCCAAGCACCATTTATTGAATAGATTGTCTTTTCCCCATTGTATATTCAAGGCCCTCTTATTGTATATTGATTATATGCCCAAGGGTTTTATATCTGTGCTCTCTATTCTCTTCCCTTCATCTATGGGTCTGTTCTTGTGCCAGTACTATACTGTTCTTATTACTTTACCTCAGTATTATTAGCTTAAAGTCAAGGAGTGTAATACCCTCAGCTTTGTTCTTCTTTCTCATGATTGCTTTGGCTACACAAGGATCTTTTGTGGTTCCATTTAAACTTTAGGGTTAATTGATTTAGTTCATTGAAAAATGCCATTAGTATCGTGATAGAGATTACACCGAATCTGTAAATTCCTTTGAGCGGGAAGGCCATTTTGACAATATTAATTCTTCCTGTCTGTGAGCATGGGATAATTTTCATTTATTTGTGTCGTCTTCAGTGTGTTACTGTTTTCAGAGTACAGGTCATTCATCTCCTTGGTTAGGTTAATTCCTAGGTATTTTATTCTTTTTTGTGCAGTTGTAAATGGAATTCTTTTCCTGATTTCTCTTTATGCTAGTGTTTTTATAGTATATAGGAATGCAACAGGTTTCTGTGTACTAATTTTGTATCCTGCAACTTTGCTGAATCCTGTTATTCTAATAGTTCTTAAGGGTTCTATATATAGTATTATGTCTTCTGCAAATAGTGACAGTTTTACTTCTTCCTTACCAATTTGGATGCCTTTTATTTATTTTTCTTGTCTGATTGCCATGGCTTGGATTTCCACTACTGTGTTGAATAAATTGGTGATTGGGCATCCTTGTCTTGTTCCTGATCTTAGAGGAAAAGCTTTCAGCTTTTGCCATTGAATATGATGTTTGCTGTGTGTTTGTCATATACAGCAGCTTCCACCATGTTGAGGTGTGTTCTTCCCTTTATACCCGTTTTCGTTGAGAGTTTTTATTATGAATGGATGTTGAATTTTATCAAATGCTTTTTCAGTATATATTGAGATGATCATATGGTTTTTATCCTTTTTATTAATGTGGTGTATCACATTGATTGATACACAATTACTGTACCACCTTGCATCCCTAGAGTAAATCCCACTTGGTCATGATGGATGATCCTTTTGATGTATTTTTGAAGTCGGTTTGCTAATATTTTGTTGAGGATTTTTACATGTATGTTCATCAGGAATATTGGTGTATAATTTTTTTTGTAGTGTCTGCTTGGTTTTGATATTGAAGTGGTATTGGACTCATGGTTTGGAATTATTCCCTCTTTTTGGAATACTTTAAGAGGGATGGGTATTACCTCTTCTTCAAGTGTTTAGTAAAATTCAGCTGTGAATCTATGTGGTAATGGGATTTTGTTTCTTTGGAGTTTTTTGATGTGCATATTGATTTTGCTCCTTGTTATTGGTCTGTTCAGATTTTCTGTTTCTTCCTTGGTTACTCTTTGAAGGTTGTACTTTAACAGGAATTTGTCCATTTCTTCACTGTTGTTCAGTTTATTGGCATATAATTTTTCATAACATTCTCTAATAATTCTTTGTGTTTCTGTGGTGTCCATTGTAACTTTCCCTTTTCATTTATGATTTTGTTTATATGCCCTTTCTCCCTTTTCTTGGTATATCTAGCTAAGGGTTGGTCTATTTTGTTTATTTTCTCAAAGAATCAGCTCTTGGTTTCATTGATTTTTTTTTATTTCTATTATTTTTCATGTATTTATTTCTGCTCTGACCTTTATGATATTCTTCCTCCTACTAACTTTGCATTTCATTTGTTCTTCTTTTTGTAATTTGTTGTGAGTTTAGACTGTTTGGGATTGTTCTTGTTTCTTGAGGTAGGCCTGTATTGCTGTGTACCTCCCTCTTAGAATTGCTTTTGAAGTATCACACATATTTTGAAGTGTTTTTCTTTTTATTTTCATTTGTCTCCATGTATTGTTCTATTTCTTCTTTGACTTGTTCATTGATCCATTGGTTATTTAGAAGCATGTTGTTTAGTCTTCATGTGTTCATGGGTTTCTTTTTGTTGTTATTGTTTTCTTCATGTAATTTATTTCTAGTTTCATACCATTGTGGTCTTAGAAATTGCTTGATACAATTTCAGTCTTTTTAAATTTATTGAGCCTCTTTTTATGGCCTAATATTTGTTCTGCTCTGGAGAACGTTCCATGTGCATTTAAGAAAAATGTGTATCCTGCTGCTTTTGGGCAAATGTTCTGTATATATCTGTTAATTTAAGTCCATCTGATATCGTGTGTTGTTGAGTGTGTCTCTTTATTTTCTGTCTTTTGATCTGTCTGTTGATGTATGTGGTATGTTAAAACCTTCTAAAATATATGTGTTACAATCTGTTTCTCCCTTTAATTCTGTTAATATGTGTTTTATATATTTAGTTTCTCCTATGTTGGGTGCATAGATATTTATAATCGTTATATCCTCATGTTGGACTGATCCCTTTATCATTATTTAATGTTCTTTTTTGTCTCATTACCTTTTTTGTTTTGAAGTCTATTTTGTCTAATATAAGTATTGCTACTCCTGCTTTATTCTCCCTATTTTTTCTATTCCCTCACTTCCAGTCTACGTATGTTTTTAGGTCTGACATGAGACTCTTGTTGGCAGCATATAGATGGGTCTTATTTCCTTATCCATTCTGCCACTCTGAATTTTGATTGGTACATTCATTTCATTTACATTTAATGTAGTTATTGATAGGTATGTATGTATATTGTCTTTATTGTTTTATGGTTGTTTTGTGGTTCCTCTCTGATCCTTTCTTACTCTCTTACACTCTTCTCATTGTTTGATGGTTTTCTTTAGTGTTACGTTTGGATTTCTTTTTAAATATTTTTTGTGTATCATAGGGCTTTAGGTTTGTGGTTACCATAAGGTTCATAGTTACCTAAATAAATGTATTAAGCTGATGGTCACTGTGTATTTTGAACTCCATCTAAAAATAGTGTTTTCATTTTTTGAGTGTATTCCTTGACTGATTTCGTGTACAGTTGATTTTACTATTTTTTTTAAACTTCGTACTTGCTTAGTAAGTAAACCTACAGCAAAATTACTAAGCAAGTCTGAAGTTAAAAAATAGTAGTAAAAACCAGCTTAGAGGATATGTTAAAGGGATGCATGTAGGTGGAAATGTTCTTAAGTCTAAATATTTTTCATCAGTAAAAATAATTGGTCTACTACCTTTGCTGTAGGCTTATTTTCACTGATGAAAAATATTTAGGTTTAAAAATATATTTCCATCTACAAGAGTCCCTTTAACATATCCTCTAAGGCTGGCTTAGTGGGGGTGAATTCTTTTAACTTTTGTTTATTTGGGTAACTTTTAGTTTCTCCTTCAATTATGAATAATAATCTTGCTCAGTAGAGGAGTCTTGGTTGCAGGTTCTTCTCTTTCAATACATTAAATATTTCATGCCAGTGCCTCTGGCCTGTGAAGTTTCTGCTGACAAATCTGATAGCCTTATGGAGCTTCCCTGAGATGTGATTACATGCCTTTTGCTGCTTTTAAGATTCTTCCTTTATCTTTAATCTTCGCTCCTTTACTTACTATATGTTATTGGTATTGTTTTCGTGGGATTCCTTCTGTTAGGGGCTCTCTGTGCTTCTAGGATCTGGGTATCTTATTTTCTTCCCCAGATTAGAGAAGTTTTCAACAATTATTTCTTTAAAGAGACTTTATATCCCTTTTTCTCTCTCTTCTCCTTCTGGTATCCCTGTTATGAGAATATTGTTTCATTTGGAGTTGTCACACAGCTTTTATTTATAGAAATATTTTTCTCTCCTTTCGTCAGCTTCATTGTTTTCCTGTTCTCTGGTTTCCATTTCATTGATTGTCTCTACTTGCAGCAATCTATATTCATTCCCTCCTTTCTGTTTGTCATTTCAGTTACTGTATTCTTCAGCTCTGAGTGGCGTTTTCAAATCTTTTCTTTGTTGCAGTTCTCACTGAGGTCATCAGTTCTTTTCTGCAGGTCAGTGAGCATCTGTACGACTGTTCCTTTGAATATTATCTAGCAGATTGTTAATCTCTGTTTCATTTAGCCCTCTTTCTGGTGTCTTATCCTGTTCTTTTTCTTTGGAACATATTTCTCTACCTTCTCATTTTGTCAGGGCTTCTGTGTTTCTTTTGTATTAGATCTGCTCTGCTATGCTTCCTGGTATTGAGAGTAATGGCTTTATGAAGAAGACATGTTGTGGTGCCCAGAAGCTTAAGACTCTCTGCTCACCAGTGCCTGGTTCTCCTTTGGCACAGTTGCTGTTTGTGGCCTGTGCTTGGGACCACCTTTCTACCTGTCTGCCAGCAATGGCTGATCTCTGTCAGCAAAGGCTGACAGCTCCTTCTGGGGGCCCTTTGTGAGCCATGCTGCAGTGCTTCTGCTGGGATCATTGTGGGCAGGGCCATCCCCTGCCTGCCAGGCAGCAGTGGCAGTGCTGCTGGGTCAGTGGGGTGAGCATGGTGGGTGTACAATGAAGTGCCAGTGGGGCTGAGCCACCAGCAAGGTGGATGGAGCTTTTGGGGCTGGCTCCTGCAAGCTCTGACCAGTTGGGCTGTGGGAGGGTTGGGGAGGTGTCATCCACCTGCCCTTTCTCCTCTACAGAGAGCTCCCTTCAGTCCCCACCCGTCTGGCCCACTTCCTGCTGCTGGCAAATCTTTCAAACTGCTGCCTTTTTTGGGGGTCTCAGTGGGACCATTGTAGCATGCCATCCTCCACAAACAACAGCAGTCTCACCCTCCCAGAGTGCTCCAACTCTCCCTGGTGTCCATCCCCATTAATCATCAAAGACCAGTGCAGTGTGTTCCCAGAGCAGATCTCCAGGGCCAGGTGTGCAGATTCCTGAGCACTTATCTCCTCCCTGGTCCTTCCTCTCTCACACCCTTGTGGGCTGGGTTTGGGAAGGGCTTGGGTCCTGCTCAACAGCAACTCTGCCACTTTACCGTTCTCTGTGTGGTCTTTTCTTCTTCACCAGTTGCAGATGGTCTGTTTGGCAGTCTTTAGGTTGTTTTTAGGGTTGCTGTAGTTGCTCCATGGTGTGTATGGGAGGAGGTTTCTACCTTGCCTTCCTATACTCCCATCTTTTCCAACCGTTCTTCCCTACTTTAAATTTGGTATTCTTTTTTTCAGTTCATGTGCCTATTACTGTCTTATATATTGGCCCTATTTGTGTTAACAGAAAGGTAATTTTTGGTTTATCAAATGAAAAATCTAGATACAGATTCTAGATCGAGGAATGACTATATTTGAGGAATGATATATATTATATTAGATTGGGCCCCCAAATGGAATCTAATCTCTAGAATATTGAAATAGAATTGGAGGATGGGAGGTGGGTTTGGAAAGGGTAGTTCCTCAGAAGGAAGTGAAGATACTATTAGAAAAAGAAAGAGAAAGGGTACTCGTACAGCTTAAAAGTCAGCTATTCAGTATTTTTTTGATATACTTAATTTTTGACTGTTTTAAAAGGGATCACTGCTGTTTTCTAAACTAATTTTTAAGTTATCAAAGTCATATATCAGCATAGTTTAAAATATCAAATAGTGCTAAGAGGCCTGTTAGAAAAATAGCAGTTCTTTGCTTTCCCCCTTTTTTCCACTCTGTTGCCCTCCAGAAGTAATCACTTTGAATTTTTTTAAGCTGTTCCTGAAAATAACAGAAGAAACAAGAATAAACAGCTAAAAGAGTTGAAAGTGATTAACTCTTTAGGCAAGGCGGAGGAAAATGGAGGAGGAGAGCAAAAGACTTATAAATTTATAGGCCTTTTAGCACTATTTGATATTTTAAAATATGTTATTAATTTATTACTTTGATAAGTAAAATATTATGTCTGTCTTATCCCTTGACTCATTAAATTTAGACATCTGCTGATTTTCTGTTAAGATAAATGTCTTCATTTAGCTTAAGCTGTCTTTCTTGGCTCCTGTTGTTTTGATAAAAGTATATATTTGCTATTCCATGTTTTTGTTGTTATACCCATACAGCCATGTATGTGTTGTTTATAGCTGACCCACCTCCTGTGATTAAATTTCCTTTCGTGTAACTTACTTTTTATTGAAATTTACAAGGTTCTCATTTAAAGTTTTCTTTGAACTTATAGCTAAGCCTTCTGACATCCTCCAGCAGTTCTATAAAATTCACATTTGTTTAATTTTTACATGGTCATATCTGTTAGATAATCTGTCAGTTTTTTTCTTTTTTTTCCTGGAACCCTACTCCAATTTGGACTATTCTAGATCTGCTTCAGAGTTAAGCTTTCTTTTGCTGGCATCATGGAAATTGCCTTTTCCTTTCTTCATTGGTTCCCCAGCTTCCTAAAACGTACGTCTTCCTTTTTCTTGCTTTACTCCTCTGTTTTACTGGTGCATGTCTTCCAGTTGTTTCCTGAGTAAGGACACATTGGAATTAAATTTTGGGGGAGTGCATGTCTGAAAATGACTTTATTCTTCTCATATTTAATTGGCAGTTGATTTTTTATAGGGGCTTGTTTTGTGGGAGAGTTTCAGTTTTGCAAGATAAAAATTGTCCTGGAGATGGACGATGGTAATGGTTGCACAACATTGAGAATGTACTTAGTGCCAATGAACTGTTCACTTAAAAATGGTTCAGATGATAAATTTTGTGTATTAGTTCACTAGGACTGCCGTAACAAAGTACTGTAGACTTGGCTGCCATAACAAAGTACCACAGACTGGGTGGCTTAAACAACAAAAATTTATTGTCTCAAAATTCTGGAACGATCTAGGGTCTGAGGTCAGGTTGTCAGCCAGGTTGGTTTCTTCTGATGCCATTCTCCTTGGTTTGTACATGGTTGTCTCCCAGTGTCTTTATTTGGTCTTTCCACTGTGTGTCTGTTTCCTAATTGGTTCTTGTTATGACACCAGTCATCCTGGATGAGGGCCAACTCTAATGACCTCATTTTATATTAATTTCCTCCTTAAGGACCTTATATCCAAGTATAATCACGTTCTAAGGTTTAGAAGGTTAGTGGAGGTTGGTGGGGATGTGGAATTCAGCCCATGACATTTAAAAATGTTTAAACATTTAAAACATTTAATGTTTAAACATTTAAAACATTTAAAATGTCAGCCCACAATTTAAAAAATACAGTTATAGTCAACTACCAACCCATTTATGTTTAATTGCCATGTAGTAAATAAGGATTAGAATAATGTGTTTACATTTATATATTAATTAGGACATTACATTCTTCATTATGGTATACTTTTTTCATAGTTGGTGTTTTGTACTCTAACTGTTCATAATTTAGCAGTATTATCAAGATTGTTCTTTCTATACCTATTGCTGTATATATATATATATATATATATATATATATATATATATACTATATATTACTGGTACATACTGTATATTATGGTATGTAAAATTATATACAGTTATATTTAATGGTACCATATAATGGCTTCTTTATATAAAATGTTATATTCAGATTTTAGAATGGTGGTAATGTTCTTAATGTGATCATGGTATAGTTTATTATAATTGAGAGAGAGCAATGAGTAAAATTTTGTGGGAGCTGACAAAATCATGTAAAGAAACACCTTGTGTGTATGAGGCACTAATTATAAGTTGCTGAAAAAATAGAAATTATACTCCATATTTTTTAAGACTTGGAGTTTTTGCTTGATATGCCTTTATTTACTCTCAGGCCTTACCTCAGTTTCCTCCTAGTCTGTAATAACAACAAACATTTGTTGAATGAGTAAATGAATGAATTTTGGTATGCACAGGGTTTTTTTGCCTTTGTTGTCATTCTGTATTTTCTCATATTGGGAATTTTTTCATAGTGATACTGTGATGCCATTTTATTTTACTTATTCTTAAAAAATAAGTAAAAGCCTTGATTTTAATTAATTAATTAATTTTGATAGTAAAGGCTCTATACATTGGAATAAATAGGTTTAGTAATTAGATTGGGAAGATAATATATTTATATTTTATTTTTTTGGTTTCTTAAATTTTTTTTTATTGAGGTATCACTGATATACATACATTCTTAGGACGGTGTCACATGAAAAACATTGTGGTTACTACATTCACCCTTATTATCAGTAGTTCCCCCCATACCCCATTGAAGTCACTGTCCATCAGCATAGTAAGATGCCAAAGTCACTACTTGTTTTCTCTGTGCTACACTGTCTTCCCTGTGACACCCCACACACACACCATGTGTACCAGTCATAATACCCCTCAATCCCCTTCTCCCTCCCTCCTCGCCCACCCTCTCCCACCCCTCCCAACCTCCCCCACCCCTTCCCTTTGGTAACCCCTAGTCCCTTCTTGGAGTCTGTGAATCTGCTGCTGTTTTATTCCTTCAGTTTTTCTTTGTCATTATATTCCACAAATGAGGGAAATCATTTGGTACTTGTCTTTCTCGCCTGGCTTATTTCACTGAGCATAATACCCTCTAGCTCCATCCATGGTGATGCAAATGGTAGGATTTCTTTTCTTCTTATGGCTGAATAATATTCCATTGTGTATATGTACATCTTTATTCATCTACTGATGGACACTTAGGTTGCTTCCATTTCTTGGCTATTGTAAATAGTGCTGCGATAAACATAGGGGTGCATATGTCTTTTTGAATCTGAGCTCTTGTTTCCTTTGGGTAAATACCTAGGAATGGAATTCCTGGGTCAAATGGTTTTTTTTTTTTTTTTTTGAGGAATCTCCATATTGCTTTCCACAATGATTGAACTAGTTTACATTCCCACCAGCAGCGTAGGAGGGTTCCCCTTTCTCTGCATCCTTGCCAGCATTTGTTGTTCCTTGTCTTTTGGATGTTGGCCATCCTAATTGGTGTGAGGTGATAGCTCATTGTGGTTTCAATTTTCATTTTCTTGGTAAGTAGCGATGAGGAGCATCTTTTCATGTGCCTGTTGGCCATCTGAATTTCTTATTTGGAGAAGTGTCTGTTCAGATCCTCTGCCCATTTTTTAATCAGGTTATTTGCTTTTTTGGTGTTGAGGCTTGTAAGCTCTTTATATATTTTGAATGTTAATCCCTTGTCGGATATGTCATTTACAAATATACTCTCTGATACTGTAGGATGCCTTTTTGTTATGATGATGTCCTTTGCTGTACAGAAAGTTTTTAGTTTGATGTCCTATTTGTTCATTTTTGCTTTTGTTTCCCCTGCCCGAGCAGATGTGTTTATAAAAAAGTTGCTCATGTTTATATACAAGAGAGTTATGCCTGTGTTTTCTTCTAAGAGTTTTATGGTTTCATGTCTTACTTTTAGGTCTTTGATCCATTTCGAGTTTACTTTTGTATATGGAGTTAGGCAGAATTCCAATTTCATTCTCTTACATGTAGCTGTCCAGTTTTGCCAACACCAATTGTTGAAGAGGCTGTCATTTCCCCAGTGTATATCCATTGCTCCTTTATCGTGTACTAATTGACCATATATGCTTGGGTTTATATCTGGGCTCTCTATTCTGTTTCATTGATTTATGGGTCTGTTCTTGTGCCAAAAGCCTTTATTTTAAATAATCTTTATTTCTGACTAGTCTGCCATTTTTTATTTTCCTCGTGGTGGGATTCTTATCCATGTTGTTTCAATACTAAAAGTGTTTTAACAGTTGAAGTTACCTGACAAGATAATAGAGTTTAAAACATTGAACAGAATAAAATTGTTTTATGGATTGCCTTATTTTTTGTTATTACTTATAGCATACTGAAGTTAGTTCTTTGGGGATTTTTTCCCCCTTTCATTGTTTACTGAGAGATCAGTAGCCCAACCAAACTTCCGGAGTTAGTCACTTGGGTATTGTCACTCTGCTGATTTTTATCAGAAACAGGAAATTGTCAAATTATGTGTTAAAGTGCAGCAGATTTTAAAATTGCATTTGTATTATTAGCATGAGATATTTCTCTTTAGAAGTTTTTTCTATCACTAGTTGGTTCCTTTTTCCTCAAAATCTGACAACTGGCTTGCCAACAGTGGTCGCACTTACCATGAAACATATATATATAGCAAACAGTGCCCTTCCTTACAGTTTACGTATCATACACAATATGGTTGACAAAACAGTTTGCTAACTTAGTGTCACTAATATGTAGATACACCTAATAAATTTGTAAAATAGGTTGGGGAAGAACAGGTTTTTAGGTGTTTGGCCAGATAGATGTTGCTTCCATATTTAGCAATTCTCTAAAGAATTGGACCTTTTAGGGAGTCTATAAGGCCAAAACCATTTTCATTATACTGGAGTGTTAATTTCATATTCACTCTGGAGTTTCCTGAGGCTGCATGAAATGTAGTGATACTTTATAATGAGATGTCAGCATTTGGAAGAGCTGCAAAACTCAAGTGACTTTATATTGTGTGATGAAACAAAATCATGTGTGAGTAAAAATAAGTCCATTTTTAAGTATAAGACTAATGAATGTTTTATGCTATGTATTTATTTTAGTTTACAAACACTAAGATTCACACTTTCTGAAGTAAGAATGAGATTTGACACATACTTAAAGAGTTATGTAATCATTTAACATAGTCTAAGTACAGACAGTCCTTAACCCCTTCTCAAGAAAAAAAAATTCTCTCATGCTTTATAGTCAAACTCTTCCCCCCCATCCCCCCCACTAACCTGTGAAAACCACTGGTATGGTCTTTGTATAGTTTTGCCTTTTCCAGAATGTCATATGTAGCCTTTTAAGTCTGGCTCAATGAGATTGCTATATCATATGGTAAGTGTATATTTAACTTTATAAGAAATTGCTAAACTGTTAGTCTAAGTTCTGTATTTTTTCCCACAAGCAGTGTATGAGGTCCATTTGCTCTGTGTCCTCATTGGTACTTGGTACTGTCAGTCTGTTTTTGTGTTTCTTCCTCTCTTTCCCTTTATTTTTTTCCTTTTTTCTCTACCTCCCTTCTTTTTTTAAGCCATTTGATAACCATGTAGTGGTTTCATTTTTTGGCTTTAATTTGCATTTTTGTAATGACTAAAAATATTGAGGATCTTTTCATGTGATTATATGTCATCTATATACAGTAATCCCCGTTGCTTTCTGAAAGTTTGCATTATGCTACTACAGACCTACATTGGTATGGTAATGATTTTTTTCTTAAAAGTGAAAATCCTCTTCAGATTTCTTTTGGTTAGCAAAAATAGGTGCTAAAGTAGGTCTTTCAGAAAGTGCAATGGTGTAACTTGAACTTTTGGAAAGTGGGGGATACCCTTGTTTTTTGGCTTACGAAAGGTTTCATAGGAAGGCTCTTCTTTGAGATGGTGGGAGAACTTATCTTTGGTGAAGTGTCTGTTCAAATATTTTGTTTATGTAAAAATACTAAGTATTCACATACTAAATGTTAAATATTTTTGCCTCATGGTTTTGCTGGGCACAGCCTGAGGCCGCTTTCCCCAGTCTGGAATCACACACCAGTGGCTTTACTGGCCTGGCCTCCATGGCTTTAGGCTGGGAGTCATCTGGCCTTTTGAAACCCTACTGATGGCCTCTTCTCTTGAATTTGAGGCCGAAGCCTTAATGCTCTCTGAGTTGCCTTTGGGGTCCTTCTTCCCTTGTCTTGAAGACTGTCTTGTATTTACAGCTGAACAGCTATATGATCCCATCCTATAAAATCTAAGAATGCTGACAAACTTACTTCATTCCCTCCTGAGATGGCTGATTAAGCCCAATTTTCACACCTGTACTAATCTCTTTATCAAAGGGTCCCTTGGCCATACCTTCAGTGTACTCTTATTTTTTGCAGTATGGATAGACTGAGAATTTTCCAACTTTTAAATTTAAGTTAAATTTCTGCTTCCCTTTTGACTTAACAATTCCATCTTTATTTCTGTTCTTGCTGTTTACTGTAAGTGTTCAAGAGAAGCCAAGCCTCACCTTCAGCACTTTGCTTACACAGCTTTAGCCAAATACCTAATTTCATCTTCACAAGTTCTGCCTTCCACAAAACACCAATTCAGCCAAGCTCTTTGCCATTTTATCACAAGGATCACCTCTCCTCCAGTTTCCAGTAACATGTTCCTCATTTTCATCTGAGACTTCATCAGAATGGCCTCTATCATTGTTAAAAAGTAAAATTCAACTGAATAAATTTAAAAATCTTATTTACTGGCTTTATTCAATCAACAATGGTTCATGAATCAGTCAGCATCTCATCTAGCAGCTATAAAGGAGCTCTGAGAAGAGCTTTACAAAATGAAAGGCTTTTATAGGCAGAAGGGAGTGGAAGAAGGAACTTTCTAGCAAAGAGTGGATTGTTTCAGACAAGATCCCCTTCCCATGTGGGATGGAAAGGGCCTATGGGTGGATTACCTCACTGGTGCTGACCAGGTAATTCCAGATTGACTGGTTAAAGGTTACATTCCTGGGAGAGGATGAACCTGTAGTTATGTTAGATGTTAAGTCTTGGTTTGCTGATGTGGGACTTAACAGAAGTGACTCCATTTTGGGCCTGTGGAAGGGGCTAGGGAGCTCTGTGGAACTGAAATCTCTTCTACAGGAGCACTAATCTCATTCGTGAGAGCTCCTCATTGAATTGACCTTTTTCTCATTATCTTGTGCCTTTATATCCAGTAATTTTCCTTGTTCTGAAATTTACTTTGTCAGATATTAATGTAGTCACTCCAGTTTTCTTCTGATTAGTGTTTGCATGATCCTTTTAAGTTATACAGGTCAACTGTATACTCTTATGTTTGAAATGGGTTTCTGAGCACAATGGATCTTGTTTGTTAATTTAATCTGACAATTTCTCTGTCTTCTAATTAGTCTGTTTAAACCATTTATTTAATGTAATCATTGATATGTTTGAGCTTTATTGTTACCTGTTTCTTTTGTTTTCCTTTTCCTGTCGTTTTGGATTATTTGAGGGTTTTTTTTTTAAGTATCCATTTTAGTTGTATTTCTTGGTTTTTTACTATGGCACTTTGTCCTACTTTTTTAGTGATTGCTCTAAAGATTATACTGTACTATATATACATGATTTTTCATGTGTATGTCCAGAGTTTACATAAGTTGAAACCCTCATGATAGTATTATAATACTCCCTTTCAAGAACTATGCATGCTTTAAAGGACTTAAAAGATGAAAAATAACCTTATTATATTTACCCAGCTACTACCATTTTTATTACTTTTCCTTCATTCCTGAAGTTTCTTGTGTCCTTCTGATACCATTTTTCTTTTAGCCTTAAGAACTTCCTTTACATTTCTTTTAGAAGCAGTCTGCTGACAACAAAACAGCTTAGTTTTTCTTCATCTGATAATGTCTTTATTTCATTTCATTCCTGAAGGATATTATTTTCACTGAATATAGAGTTCTGGGTTGTCGATTGTTTTCTTTCAACATTATAAAGATGTGGTTCATGGTTTCTGAATGAGAAATCCTCAGTCATTTGAAATTGTCCCCTATATCATGGTTTCCAAACCTTAGCACATTGGACTGGATAATTCCTTACTGTGGTGGGCTATCTGATTCATTGTAAAGTGTTCAGCTGTGTCCTTGGCCTCTACCTGGTAGCACCCTCCCTGGCCGCCCCCCCCATTCCTCCCAGCTGTGATAATCAAAAATGACTCCAGACATTGTCAAATATCCCTTTGGGTGTGAAATAATCTACCATTGAGAACCACTGCCCCCTGAATATAATTTTGTTTTTCTCTTGCTGGCTTCAAGATTTTTATCTGTTTTTTAGCACTTAGATTATGGCGTGCCTGGATATGGTCTGAGTTTATCCTATCTGGGATTTGCTTAGTTTCTTGAATCTGTAAATTCATGTCTTTCTAAACATAGATATATTTTTGGAAATTTTCAATCATTATTTCTTAAAGTATTTTTTCTGCTGCAGTATCTCTTTTTGGGACTCCACAGATGTGCTTAGTAGCTGTTTTGACACTGTCTCACTTGTCCCTAAAGTCCTGTTCTTTTTCATATTATTTTCCCGTTTGTTTCTCAGATTGGGTAATTTTTAGTGATCTGTCTTCAGGTTCACAGTCTTCCTTTCCTCTGTTACAATGTGTTGAATGACAGCCTCCAAAAAGCTATATCCATTCTTGGAATTTGTGTATATTACCTTATGTGACAAAAGGTGTGATTTAATTAAGTTAAGGATTATGAGAGGTGGCGTTTATGCCTGGGTTATCTGATGAGCCCTAAATCCAGTGACAACTGTCCTTACAAGTGTGAGGCAGAGGGAGATTTGATATAAGGGGGAGGAAGCAATGTAACCACTGAGGCAAGAGTTTTAGAGCCTCCTGACTGACAGCCACCAAAAGCTGAAAGACACAGTGCAAATTCTTCTCTGGAGCCTTCAGATGTAGTAAAGCCTTGTCAACAGTTGACTTTAGACTTCTTTATTGAGTCTTTGATAGAAACCTTCAGATCTATAACAGAGTAAGTTTCTGTTATTTTAAAACACCTAGTTTGTGGTAATTTGTTACCACAGTTATAGGAAATTAATACATCCCATCATCCTGGTTCTACTATTCAGCCTCTCCAGTGAAGTTTTTATGTCAAATATTGTGGGTTTTAGTTCTAAAATTCCCACTTGATCCTATTTAAATCTCAGATGAGATTTACCTGGACAGTTGTTTCAGGTTTACCTCATGGATACTGGTATAACCTTAAAGCACTAAGGTTTTGGATAATTCCAACACCTTAGTCATTTCCTAGTTGGCATCCCTTGGTTGTCTTTTTCTTCAAATTCTTGTTGGCCAGGTTTTCCTACTTCTTGGTATGTTAGATAATTTTGGATTGTATGCTGAACACTTTGAATATTGTGTTGTGAGACTTTGGAGAATGTTGATTTTATTGTTTTAGCAGCATCACTCTTACTAGGTTCAAACCAAGTTTTATCACGGGCAGTGGTTCCAGTATCAGTTTCATTTTCTATACTGTTTGAGTCTGTCTTCCATCTGCACCAGTCAGGGATGGTTTAGGACTTGGATGGTGTTTATTTTGTACTTCGGTTCTCAGTGCCTTTGTAATCTTTGTAATACTGCTTTGGATATTTCATGCATGCCCAACTTGGGAGCCTAGTACTTCTGTTGGTTCATAACTCTAACTATAGATGTGAAAGATTAACAAAGCTAGACACTAGTTAAAGTGGTATGGATAGATTTTATTTAACAAACACTACAATAAAGAAAAGAGTCAGTGTGAACTGAATTCATTCACCAAAATAAAAGGCAGGAAACTTTTTTAAAGCTAGGGTATGCTAAGGGAAAGGCACTGTGTGGCTAGGCCATCTGTGTTTGAAATTGTTAACTTACCCAGAGGAGAAACAAACTTACCTTACATTTTTGACAAGAGGCAGTAGTACAAATTAGAGCAAGATGCCCACCAAAGTTGGAGTAAGAATGAGAGTTATATCCTTGAGTGTTTACATTTTGAAGAAATGGCTCTCAAGTCCTTGAGAAGACAGTTCTAGGTGGTAGAAGTTTCTCAAAGGGGCAGAGACCATATTTATAATTTCATGCTTTCTTAAGTAACTGCTCTAAAGGTGGGGGTTGCGGGTGAGGGGCCTATCTGCCTATCAGCAAGTTTTAGCTGGAATAAATAGTAAATTCTCTTGGTATCATTGAACTTTCTCAAGCAGGAATTTATGGGCCTGGAGTTGTCATCCTAGGGGATACAGCCAGCCTTAAGCTATTTGAAACCATATTAGCGTTTTCTCAAGTCTCTTAGTGTGAGAGGGTGGACACAGTCATTTATGCTGAGAGGTTTTTATAGGCCAAGATTGGGGCCCAGTCAAGAAGAGGGCTCAGAGGAACCTGACTAGAGTTTGGTTAAGGAGAGAGTCTTTTTATAGATTACCTTCTCCAGCTCTTTTCTCATGGGAATATTCCCCAGCTCCCAGTAACCCTTCTTCCTGGATTGGGGTCTCTTATTATGAGTTTCAGTCATTGATGTTGTTTGCCTGCCATCAGCGTGGTGAGAGAAAATGCATGTTTACCCCAAATTATTTGGATCACCTGATTCATTTTTCTGCTTCCTTCAATCCAGAGTAATAGGCTTTCTCTGGGAGTCTTAATGTATGTGCTTGTCTCCACCATTGTGGCAGCAGTGCAGATCCACAACACGGCTGGTCTTGGGACCAGGATTTAACCCACACTTTTTTCAAGAGCCTTTCCCCCGTCTTTCAGCCAGCTGAGCTCTTCTTGAGTTTTCCTGACTGAACCTATTACACAATTCTCTACTCTGCCTGCATTTGAGTCAAAGCCTGAAAGTAAAGCATGAGGGAATAACCAAAAGGAAATTTATTGTATTGGTCTTTTTTTCATATTGATTGCCCTTCCCAATCTGCATGCTGTTTACTTTTCAGAGTCCTCAGGTAGCTGATTCCTTGTATTTTTTTCTGGAGATTTTAGTTGTAATCAATTGGAGAGAGAGTTTGTAGTGGGCTTACACCCATCTTCCTTGAAATTAAAAATACTTAGGCCAATTAATTTTAATATAACAAACAGTATCGGAAAGGTCATTGATACAGTTTGAGATTCCACATTAGAAACTAGTCTTTAAGAAACTCTACTGCTTGTCAACTTTTGGTGTAGTACCCAGAAAGAATATCCACAATTATCTGAAAAGACTCTTAAAGTACTCTTCTTTTTTCCAGCTACATATCTGTATGAGTCCCAAGTTTTCTTTTCAGTCAAAACAACATGTTGCAATACGTTAAGTGCAGAAACAGATACGAGAATCCACCTGTCTACTCTTAAGTCAGATATTAAAAAGATTTGCAAAACTGCAAAATAATGCCTCTCTTTCCACTAATGTTTTTGTTCTGGAAAATAGAATTTTCGTGAAAATGTGTTATGTTAAAATGTATTGGATTAAATATTGTATTTCATTGAATTTAAAAAATCCTAACATTTTTCTCATTTTTAATTCCCAATATGGTAAATAATTGATAAATCTAACCATTACAAACGAAAGATTTTTGGGTCTTCAGTCTTTTAAGAATGTAAAGGAGTTTTGAGAATCGCTGGTTTAGTAGGTAATAGATTTCTCTGCATTTATGACATGCAACCACCATGTCTGCTCTTAAAGAGCCAAGCATAGTATCAAAAATACATGAACTCTGATGAAATGAAAATAATGCATTTGACTTCCATTTCACTGTTTCTGCCATTTACCTTCCAAGGTTTAAAAGCCATTCAACTTATTAGTGTCTGTATAATGCTTTGTAAATTGACTATAATACTTGAAAGGATTATTGTGAGGAAAATGCTAGGGTAGTACTTGAATTATTAACACTCATTAAATATTCCTTGGGAGAGAGTTAAATATTTTTAACATCTCATAGCTGTTATAAGGGTGTGTAAACTTCTGATCTTAAACCAATAGGTGTTCTTCAACTGAATATGCTGATCCCTTTCCCTCAATACAAAGTGGTATAATTCATGAAGATCCCCAGAACAGTAAAGTCTGTTTTGTCCTTAGAGGCATATTGAAATGACTGAGCTCTTTAATTTCAACTTGTCTTATTCTTGGTCCTAATCAGATCAGGAAAGGCTAGGAGTATGATCAAGTGTGTATTAGGTCCAGTTTGGAAATGAGATTGGAGGTGAATATGAAAAACAAACTGAGGTCAGGAAATAAGCCTAGGAAGAAAAGACAAGCAGGATGAGAGTACTATAAACTGGGATTAATGTCAAGTCCAAGGTCCATGATAGTTCATATAATCAGCAGGGCAGGAAGTCAGTGGGATCAAAATAGGCAGTTCAGATTCTATAAAGGAAATCCAACACTTGATGTCAAGGCAGGAATTGGACACTGGCTGGTAAGGCTTTTGGGGTCAGGTGCCAGGTACATACAAGGACACAGAGACAAAAGGACAGGAATCCAGTTCTTAAAAGCAAGAGCAGGCGCCAGGACATCCAAGTGCAAATATGACTGTAATTGGAAACATGGAACTGAAGCTTTTGTAGGGGAATATAAAATATTAATTGACAGCCTGTACAACCAGGCCTCTGGGCTGGGTCAAAGTACAGTAGAGTCACTTCATTTCATATTTATATAATTTGAACAAAGTTTGGCTAAAAGAGAGCAAGAAAGGAATAGCTTTCAAAATAGTTCAGATGTTTCTGCCTGTCTTTCCAGAATAAGCATAAGATGGGAAACATTACTTTCTCAGTCGTCCTCAATTGCTGTCCCTCTTGTAGAGTATGTCATTTCACTCTATTTCTTGTGCTTAAAGATACTTTGTTTCTATCTAGACCCTAAATTCAAGTTAGCTTTTTTATCTGATATTTAACTGAAAAAATGGTCATCAAAGGACAGTTGAATTATAAGTGTTTTTTTCCTTCTAATTGTTTTTAATTGTTATTATACTATAAAGCAGATTTAATTTTATACCTGCTTCTCTCACATTGCCTTTTCCCCTCAGACCTACCCCATGTTTCCTCACCCCTACTTTGTGTTCTGGATGCCAGTTCCTTTTAGCTACCTTTCAGTTGGTTTTCTCTTTCTTTAGTATGTGTTTTTAAAAAATTAAATAATACATATGTGTTGTAAAATATTCAAAGCACACATATCTGTGGAGTAGGGACTGAAAGTCTTACCAATCTTACTGCTGAAGCTCCCACTGTTTACAGTTTGATGTATGTCTTCCTAGAACTTTTTAATGCATAGACAAACATAGGATATGTTTTTCAAAATAAAATCATATGCACATAGCTTTGGAATTCGCACTTTTTTGCCCAATATTTCTTGGACATTTACCGCATCAGTACGTAAAATTTAGACACTGTCAGTGTACATTTCATTGCCAGTTTTTCACTATTACCAGAAAGTGCTGCAGCACACATTCTTACTATGCACATGACTTTGGGTATAATTTTTTCCTGTAGTATATGGATTGCTGATTCAAAGAAATGTGTGTTTAATATTTTGACCAAAAAATACAATAATCAAGAAGACAAATGGCAAACTGAAAAGAATTTGCAGTTAAAGGCAAAGGGCAAATATTCCTACTATATAAAGAGCTAAGCATTGGGGGGAAAAAAAAGCCATGCCTTAGGAAAATGGGCAAAAGATAGGAACTAGTAGTCCACACAGAAAAACAAGTGCAAATGTCCTTAAATTTGGGAAAAGGTATTTAATCTCACAGTAATAGAAAAATACAGTAAAAACTGCTTTGAAATACCATTTATCCAACTGGCTAAAATCTATAGTTTGTTGACAAGGCTGTAAGGAAATAATCACTCATATATTGTTGAGAATATACAAGAATAAGGAGCTGTGGATAGCAAATTTGGTAATATTTCACGAAAATATATAAATCTGCAACTCAGCATTCTTCAGTGACTAACACAAAGTATACACTGACAAAACAAAATAACATATATGAGGCTATTCATTACACAAGACTAGAAAAAACTCATCTGTCATTACAGTCTAGTTGAGGAAACTGATATTTCTATAATGATGAAGTACTGTGCAGTAGTTAGAAGTAGTAATATTAGGAAAGAACTCTCATACTGTTCTGGAATGATCTTCAGGATTTATTGAACTATAAAAAAGCAAGGTTCAGACAGTATACATAGTGTGCCTCATTTCTGTATGTGTACATGATTTGTTGTGGGAGGACATGAAACAATATTTTCAATTTACATGTTCCTTATATATTCAAAAAGAAACAAGAATAAACCAAAACAAATAAAAAATGGTTATTCTATGGGTGGAGAGAGAGAAAAGAGAGGTGAGTATGGAAACAGACCTCTCTGTACCTTGTTTGATTGTTTAAATTTTGATAGTAAACGTTTTACATAATTACAAGATAAATTCAAGAAATGAAAATGTGATGTCCAAAAAATGGAAACAAATGGATTTAGCTGTATAATCCATCCAGTTGTGTCCTTAATTGCAGGGAAGCATATGTTCTGCTGTTAATCAGATAGTTAAGGAGAAAACGTTTTTCTTCCTAGTCAGTTACAGTTTCCAAAAGTAGGTTAAGCTAGCAGATCATCATTTTAGAAATAAAAGATCAAGGCAGTGATCATCAGTGGCTGGTAAAACCATTAGGTGAAGGTTTGATGGGGAACTTGATAATTGGTGAATCAGTTTGATACTCAAGCCACCATTCAATCTTAGTATCACTGAAAATGGGGCAGCCAGACGTAGTGTGCCTCCTGTTTCATGGCAATAAGTAATACACAAGAATTCCTGTGAAATATTCTTACAAGAACAACAATAAAATAATCTGGTTGGGGGATAGAGAAAAAGAAAAAGTAAAGCCTCTAGATGTAATTGTTAATTTACAGGAGATGGGGAGGTAAAGAAACACTCACATGAGTCTAGTCTGCTGTGTGGCTAACCAGAGTGCAGTGAACAAACTTAGTTTGGATCCTGGTTCAGACAAACCTACTGCAAAAGGCTCTCTTAAAAAAATTGATTCACTCAGCAAAAATTGAACATTAGTGTTAGATAAAATGAAAGAATTGTTGCAGGTGCTCTTAACTTTAATAAGGAAGCCCGTAAGTTTTTGACAGCACAAATTTTTTTTTCATACTTTGATAATTGAATTTCTATATACTGATTTTATATGCAGTCTTAGATGTTTTTATGCATTTAATATTTTAATTCTGAATAAGCCTTATAGGTTTTATCAGGCTGCCAAAAGGAAGAAAGGGCCCATAGCAAAAAGAAGATAAAGAGCCCTTGCCTTGTTGTTAATTTATGTGGGCTGTGGGTTATATGTTAATACTCACAGCTGAAATCATTGGTTTCCAGCTCCCCCACTAAAAATTGGGGGGTGGGGTAGATGAACCACAGGCAGAATTCTGGTAATTGAGGTTGGGTAATAAATGTGGGGTTCACTGTGCTATTTACTTTTATATGTGTTGAGAATTCCCATATTAAAGAATGTAAAGCTTTGTATCTGTTTTTAGTTATGCCAGTAATGTAGTAGAATGCTCATTTTGTACATTCTGGGGAGCACTAGATAATATTGCTGTTTTTTTTGTCATGCAATAGGTAAAGAATAGTACTTTGGTTTTAGTTTTCATTTCTTTAATGATAAGGACATCCAGAGTCCTTTACAGGACTTTTAAATCATTTTTTTACTTTCTCTTTCATAATTGTTCTTTGCCAATTTTTAAACTTATTTTATATCTTTCATTTGAGCTTTTATTGTATAACAACATTAACACTTGAACATATTACAGATATTTCCTCCCTTCTTATTAGACTCTTAACTTTGTTGATATTGGTGATAGTTACAATAATGGCTTTCCACAGGTGTACAGGTCCTAATTTCCAGAACCTGTGAATCTGTTACTTTACGTAGTTAAAGAGACTTTATTTTGGATTAGCCTTACGTGCAATCCAGTGTAGAGTATAAGAGTCCTTATGGGAAGGAGGCAGAAGTGTTAATTAAAGTGAGAAGAATAGATAATTGCAGTCAAAGTAAAGGTCAGAATGATGCAGTCATGAGCCAAGAAGTGCAGGCAGCTTTTAGAAGCTGGAATTGGCAAGGAGTGGATTTTCTTCTTCAGTCTCCAGAATGAGCACACTCTGCTGACACTTTGATTTTAGTCTGTAAGACTCATTTTATTCTTCTGACCTCCAGAACTGTAAGATAATAAATTTGTGTTTTTAAATCACTGAGTTTGTCATAATTTGTTAGGGCAGCAGTGGGTGCTAATATCCTTTGTTGTATAAAAATTAAAAATTTTACATTTTACAGTTGCTAACACTGGAGTCATGTTCCTTGCATCGAGAGTATGAAAATATTATTTCTGTAATCTTTGTTTTGCTTTTTAATCTTTAATTAGTTTATTTTAATGAAACTTTGATTTTGAGATAATTATAAACCCAGATAGTTATACAAAATCCTACTGAGAAATCCAGTGTATCCTTTATCTTGTTTCCCCTGGTGGTAACATCTAGCAAAAGTATACTGTAGTATAACAACCAGGATATTAATATTGACAGTCAAGACATAGAACATTTCCATTTCCACAAGAATCCCTTAATGTTGCCTTTTATAACCATACTCACTTCCTCCCACTGCCACCCCTCCTTAACCCTATGAACCATTGATATGTTCACCATTTCTTTTTTTT
>JAVSCE010021617.1:0-54763 GCA_032199065.1 Smutsia gigantea | reverse complement strand
AAAGCAGACCATCCAAATACTAACTAAAGGCAAAGAATAAAACACCTAGTATATAAAGAATGGAGGAGGAAGAATAAGAAGGGAGATAAATAAACATCAGACTGTGTTTACAATAACTTAACAAGAAAGTTAAGTTAGATTGTTAGATAGTAAAGAAGCAACCCTTGAACCTTTGGTAACCACGAATCTAAAGCCAGCAATGGCAATAAGTACATATCTATCGATAATCACCCTAAATGTAAATGGACTGAAGGCACCAATCAAAAGACATAGAGTCACTGAGTGGATAAAAAACAAGACCCATCTATATGCTGCCTACTAGAGACTCACTTTAAACCTAAACACATACACAGACTAAAAGTGAAGGGATGGAAAAAGATATTTCATTCAACTAATAGGAGAAAAAAAAGCAGGAGTTGCAGTGCTTGTATCAGACAAACTAGACTTCAAAACAAAGAAAGTCACAAGAGACAAAGAAGGACATTACATAATGATAAAGGGGTCAATCCTACAAGAAGATATAACCATTATAAATATCTATGCACCCAACACAGGAGCACCTACATGTGTGAAACAAATACTAACAGAATTAAAAGGGAGAAATAGAATGCAATGCATTCATCCTAGGAGACTTCAACACTCCACTCACTCCAAACGACAGATCAACCAGAGAGAAAATGTGTAAGGAGACAGAGGCAATGAACAATACATAAGAACAGATGGACCTAACAGACTTCTACAGAACTCTACACCCAAAAGCAGCAGAATATACGTTCTTCTCAATTGCACATGGAACATTTTCCAGAGTAGATCATATACTATACCACCAAAAGAGCCTCAGTAAATTCGAAAAGTTTGAAATTGTACCAACCAGCTTCCCAGACCACAAAGGTATGAAACTGGAAATAAATTATGTAAAGAAAACAAAAAAGCCCACAAACACATGGAGACTTAACAACATGTTCCTAAATAACCAATGGATCAATGACCAAATAAAAACAGAGATCAAGCAATATATGGAGACAAATGACAACAATAATTCAACACCACAAAATCTGTGGGACGCAGAAAAAGCTGTGCTAAGAGGAAAGTATACGGCAATACAGGCCTACCTCAGGAAAGAAGAACAATCTCATAGGAACAGTTGAAAGTCACAATTAATAAAACTAGGAAAACATGGACAGATGAGGCCCAAAGTCAGTAGAAGGAGAGACATAATAAAGATTAGAGCATAAATAAATAAAATAGAGAATAATAAAACACTAGAAAGAATCAGTGAAAGCAAGAGTTGCTTCTTCGATAAAATAAACAAAATAGATAAACCCCTAGCCAGATTTATCAAGAAAAAAAGAGAGTCTACACACATAAACAGAATCAGAAATGCAAAAGGAAAAATCACTACAGAACCATAGGAAAGAAAGAATTATTAGAGAATATTATGAAAAATTATATGCTAACAAACTGGAGAACCTAGGAGAAATGGACAACTTTCTAGAAAAATATAACCTTCAAGGGCTGACACAGAAAGAAACAGAAAATCTGAAGAGACCAATTACCAGCAATGAAGTTGAACTGTTAATCAAAAAACTACCTAAGAACAAAATTCCTGGACCAGATGGCTTCACCGCTGAATTTTATCAAACATTTAGTGAAGACCTAATACCCTTCCTCCTTAAAGTTTTCCAAAAAGTAGAAAAGTAAATACTTCCAAATGAATTCTATGAAGCCAGCATCACTCTAATACCAAAACCAGGAAAAGACACCACAAAAAAAGAAAATTACAGACCAATATCCCTGATGAACAGAGATGCAAAAATACTCAACAAAATATTATCAAACTGAATTCAAAAATGTATCAAAAAGATCATCCACCATGATCAAGTATGATTTATTCCAGGGATGCAAGGATGGTACAATATTAGAAAATCCATCAACATCATGTACCACATCAACAACAAGAAGGACAAAATCCACATGATCATCTCCATAGATGCTGAAAAAACATTCAACAAAATTAAATATCCATTCATGATAAAAACTCTCAACAAAATGTGTATTGAGGGCAAATACCTCAACATAATAAAGGCCATATATGACAAATTCAAAGCCAACATCATACTTAACAGCAAGATCCTGAAAACCATTCCTTTAAGATTGGGAACAAGACAAGGATGCTCACTCTCTCCACTTTTATTCAACATAGTTCTGCAGCATTTAGAAAACACAAAGAAATAAAGGGAATCCAGACTGGGAAGGAAGAAGTTAAACTGTCACTATATGCAGATGACATGGTATTGTACATAAAAAACCCTAAAGAATCCACTCCAAAGCTACTAGATCTAATATCTGAATTCAGCAAAGTTGAAGGATACAAAATTAATACACAGAAATCTGTTGCATTCCTATACACTAATGCTGAACTAGCAGAAATAGAAATCAGAAAAACAATTCAATTCACAATTGCATGAAAAAGAATAAAATACCTAGGAATAAACCTTACCAAGGAAGTGAAAGAACTATACTTTGAAAACTACAAGAGACTCATGAGAGATATTAAAGAAGATAGCAATAAATGGAAGCACATCCTGTGCTCATGGATATGAAGAATTAATATTGTTAAAATGGCCATCCTAAAGCAATCTACAGATTCAATGCAATTCCTATCAAAATACCAACAGCATTCTTCAATGAACTAGAGCAAATCGTTCTAAAATTCATATGGAATGACAAAAGACCCTGAATAGCCAAAGCAATCCTGAGAAGAAAGAATAAAGCTGGGGGGATTACGGTCCCCAACTTCAAGCTCTACTACAAAGCCACAGTAATCAAGACAATTTTGTACTGGCACAAGAATAGAGCAATAGACCAATGGAACAGACTAGAGAGCCCAGATAGAAACCCAAGGAGATATGATCAATTAATATATGATAAAGGAGCTATGGATATACAGTGGGGAAATGACAGCCTCTTCAACAGCTGGTGTTGGCAAAACTGGACAGCTACATGTAAGAAGTGAAACTGGATTATTGTTTAACCCCATACACAAAAGTAAACGTGAAATGGATCAAAGACCTGAATTGTAAGTCATGAAACCATAAAACTCTTAGAAGACAACAGGCAAAAATCTCCTGAATATAAACATGAGCATCTGCTTCCTGAATGCATCTCCTCGAGTGAGGGAAACAAAAGCAAAAATGAACACATGGTACTACATCAAACTAAAAAGCTTCTATATGGCAAAGGACACCATCAACAGAATAAAAAGGCCTCCTACAATATGGGGGAATATATTGCTAAATCACATATCCAATAAGGGGTTAACATACAAAATATATAAAGAACTCACATGCCTCAACACCCAAAAAGCAAATAACTCAATTAAAAAATGGGAGGAGGTTATTAAGAGACAATTCTCCAAAGTAGAAATTCAGGTGGCCAACAGAAACATGAAAAGATGCTCCACATCGCTAATCATCAGGGAAATGCAAATTAAAACCGCAGTGAGATATCACCTCACACGTGTAAGGATGGCCAGCATCGAAAGACCAAGAACAACAAATGCTAGCAAGGATGTGGAGAAAGGGGAACCCTTCTACACTGCTGGTGGGAATGTAAGCTAGTTCAACCATTGTGGAAAGCAATATGGAGGTTCCTCAAAAAACTAAAAATAGAAATACCATTTGATCTGGGTATCCTACTCCTTGGAATTTACCCAAAGAATACAAGTTCTCAGATCAAAAAGACATATGCACCCCTCTGTTTATTGCTGCATTATTTACAGTAGTCAGGATATGGAAGTAACCTAAGTGTCCATCAGTAGATGAATGGATAAAGAAGAGGTGGTACATATGCACAGTGGAATACTATTCAGCCATAAGAAAGAAACAAATCCTACTATTTGCAACAGCATGGAAGGAACTGGAGGATATTATGCTCAGTGAAATAAGCCAGGGCGGAGAAAGACAAGTGCCAAATGATTTCCCTTATTTGTAGCGTATAACAACAAAGCAAATTTGAAGGAACAAAACAGCAGCAGATTCACAGACTCCAAGAAGGGACTAGTGGTTACCAAAGGGAAGGAGTGTGGGAGGGCAGGTGAGGGAGGTAGAAGGAGATTGAGGTGTATTATGTTTAGTGCACATGGTGTGAGGGGTCACAGAATAGACGGTGCAGCATAGAGAAGGCAAATAGTGAATCTGTGGCATCTTACTACACTGATGGACAGAGACTGCAATGGGGTATGGGTGGGGACTTGATAATATGGGTAAATGTAGTAACTACATTGTTTTTCATGTGAAACCTTCATAAGAGTATATATCAATAATACCTTAATTAAAAATATATATGGATGGAAATACACTGATATATTACTAGTAGGTTTTCTCTGTGTGTTTAAGATTGTGGCTGTTTATTTTTTTTTTAAACTTCTGATAATTTCCAAATGTCTTAGAATGAGTTGTTTGGAGTTCTAAAATATTAAGGAAATGTTATTTAAGAAAAAAAAAGAACAGAAGGTAGGTTGAATTTGGTTATGGTTTGCTGACCCCTAAGATAAATTATGAATTTGTAGTGATATTACAGAGAAAATACTAGTTGTCCCTAACTGTCTGTTCTCACTTCTTTCTTAGTAGTAAAAACCCTGTGATTATTATTTGGGCATGTAGTTGTCCAGAATAAATGCTACATTTCTTAGACTACATCGAATTTAGGTGTGGACACAGGACTAAATTTTCTGGAGAAGGCACTCAGTTATTTGCCCTACCTTCTTCCTACCAGCTGAAATGTAGACATAATAGCTAGAGGCCAAGTAGCCATCTTAAATCAAAAGGTTGAACTCATGGGTTTAGCTGGCAGAATTATTACTTATCCCTAGACTTCATTTATGAGAGAGAGATAATCTTCCATAAGCTATTTTGTTGTTGTTTGGGTCACTTGAAGCTGACCCAAACCCATACTAAATCAGGAGCTATTCTCTCAATTGCATCATATCTTTCTCATAGTACTCATTATCATAATAAATAGTAAATAATTAGCTTGATCTAAGGTTTAGCATGTATAAAGTCACACAGAGAAGTATAACAGGACAAGGCAATTAAAGAGGACAATTTTTGTGTCTGTATGGGGTGTTGAAAGTCAGAAAGTTTTCTTACATTGTTTGTGGTGGTCTTCACAATTTTTAACCAACCTGCTTTTTTGCTACTTCATTGATGCATTTCAGTTTTATCTTGATAGTAGCTGACATTTATTGTGCTTCTCTAGCTTCCTCTTTCTCTTGTGTGTAAGGAAATATTGGACCAGTGTTTGTTCTATAGACATTCCCTACAGCATGTCTTCCTGTTAAGGTTTTTTTGCAAGGAATACTTTTTGGCTTTTAATAACCAAACTTCATAGTGTGATGGGAAGCCAACGAGACAGTTTCTGTTGTTGCTTCAGGAATGTAAAGGAATCACAAGATGCTTGAGTGCTTGAGGTTGAAACAATTAACAATGTATTCCCCCCCGCCCCACCTGGACTCAGTGGTATGGAACAGCTTGTTGATCATAGTCATGGCGGCCCATTAGTTTATAGTAGGGTATCCCGGTAACTTTTACAGATAGATTAAAATATAACTAGCATACTGGATACACCTTTAGTGACCTAATAGCTCCCACTTCAACATTTCCTGGGTGCTGACTCCCCCTTAACCTTGTAGTGAATGTATAAAAGGCATGGCCCTGCTGCACTCAAGGCTCAGCCTTTGGATAGTAATCTGCTGAGCCAGTGCCCACACTAATAAACACTGCTTCTCGCCAACCATCTCGGTGTCCTGACTCCTTGTTCATAGTTCCCATGGTTCCTGCAACAATAGAACATATTTTTTTCTCAGTTTAAGGTCCCATTTGTTTTTTGGCCATTGTTTTTATAGGGACATTTTATATTTAAGTCAAAAAACTCAGTACACTATTTTCAACAACTTTTGAGTTACATGCCAGACATACTTTGTACAATGTCAGTCATACGTAGAAAAACTTACACTTGTTTTTAAAAACAAGTTTTTTTTAAAAACATACTTGTTAAAACTGCACTAAGTATCAACAAAGGGGATGTGAGTCATGAAGGCTGTTCTTGCAAAGAGAGGCCATGCCACAATGCAAATAGTTTGGTGATCAGGAATTCATGTTTTAAGCATTTTATATACTACATGATAACATTTTATGTTTTACCACTTAACCATTTTAAAGAATTTGGTTAGGCATTTTGGTTGACATGAAATACTTTACATTGTTTCCCATTTAAAATGATGGAAAATTGGCTCCTGGTTAGAGCTTTCAGGTAAAATAATTTTTAAGAATGGATTACTGCTATAAAGGAGATGTCTGTCCTTGAAGCCTTTTCATAGTCACAGTGCTCCCTTGAACTGTGATTGATTTAGAGTCTAATCAGTGTTGGATCTCCTTATCCTCCCATTTGCAAACGCGGCAGGTTTTTTAGTATTTTGTGACTTAAGTTTTTGTTAATCTAGGATTTACTGAAGTTGATTTAGTATTACTTCACTTGAAATTATCCTTTGTCTACATGCTGTCCATGAAACCAGTTGAAATGTGACAAATGCAGTCAAGCTTTAATGTGTTGGTTATTATATGCTAAATAGCTGGTTGACTTCATTTACTTGCTTTACTGAACTAAGTATGTGTTTAAAACAAATGAATCTAAAATACTGATAGTACTGCCAATGGAGCCCATCTCTATTCTAGTCTGAGATGCAGTGTAGTACAACCAATAACTTTCTTCTTGTAACCAAGACAGGAATAGATGTTGCTAATGTCTCCTCTCTGAGTATATGAAACACCACAGTATTTCTATACAAAATTCTTGTTTGTCTGAATTACTTGAGACAATACTAGAAATAGACTGCAAATCTCAACTCCAAATGAAGAACAAAATGAGAAAAAAAAAGCCTACACAATTCTCAGTTCTCTTTGTGCTAGGTATCAGATATATAATCTCCTAGGGAGAAAATGGCCCTCAAAGTACTGTTTTTGTTTTAGCTCACCAAGTCTTTCATTTTCTCTGAGTTCATCACACTAGGATCAAATAAAAAATAAAAGTCCTGGCATCTTAGGTGACTTTTAAGGCAAGAAGAAATTCTGGTTCTTAAAGACAATTCACATAATTCAAAAGCATAGGATCAGCAATTAATACAGTATTTTTAAATGACCCTGCCCCCACTCTTATGATTACGACACAAGTTACCAATTTTTGTGCAGACATTCCTTGGATCACTAGTTGTATAACCACTTGAGGACTGTTTCCTTAAAAAGAAGACTTTGAAAGTTTGGCTCAGTGGCTCAGTGTGCAGGCCACTCTAAAATATACAAATTAAATCATTAGGGAAATTCTTATGAGAGTCAGGAAGTGATTTCAAACTCCCACATGGAGAGCAAGTCCAGTTATTATAGACTGCATTGGCATTCTCATTTTCCCAGGTGAGATGAAAGAATTCCATTTCTCTTTAAAGATATTATTATTATTTAACTATGAAGCTATAAGCAATTCTTTCTTATGACTATGACATTTAAGCGTCCCCCAGAGAGTGGCAAAATGTCCATGAACATTTCCATACATTAATTTTCTTTTATTTCTATTCTTGTCCTTTGAGAATCCGGTAGTCTCCAAGGGAATCTTTAGTAGAAGGCTCAAACATTATTTAAAATGTTATTATAAAAGAGACCATGGCTATTAGGTTGGTATTGTAAATTATCTACACAATCTCACATTTTATCTTTATAAGGGCTTTTCCTTGCTTTCTTTTATATTTTCTTAGGTCTAAAATATGGTAGGTCAAAGCACTGAAAATATTTTGGCCAGACTGATGGGCATCCTGAGAATAGACACCCAGTGTCATGAAAGCACAGTTATTGACCCCAAGGAGAAGGATGCTATGCATCCTAAGGAAGCCATGCGAATTTCTGATCAAGGAGTTGATGATACTGATTTTTAAAACATCCCTTCTCTATTTAAACTTGAGATCTGGGGATTACTCTCTAATGACTTAACCTCCGCTCTAACCTTTCATGTTAAGAAAATCAAAATGCTTAGGTAACTCCTAGAATACCTCAGGTTATCAGTTATAGATGAAATAACTGCCTGAGCTTCTGCTCTGGCTATGCCCACCCTCTCCATTCTTAACAAACACTGATTGTGGTCTGTGGCCCATTTTGTATTAGTATGTTTATATGGTGTGAGGTAGGGTTTGAAGTTCTTTGAATGTTTTTTTCTATATGGAAATCCAGAGGATCCAGCACTATTTCTGGCAAAGGTGCTGCCCTTTCTCTATTAAATTACCTTGGCAATTTTATTTATTTATTAATTTTTACCTTGGCAAATTTATGAAACATTTTAGTATAATTGGTTAGTTCTAGTTTTGTAATGTCTGTTCTATTTCATGAATTCTTTTTGCTTCTTGTATACCACTACCACACTGTCTTGGTTACTGAAGCTTGACAGTAAGTCTTGAAGTGCTAGAAGTCCTCCAACTTTAAGAATTTCTGGTTACTTTAGATGCATTTCATTCTCATGGATTTTAGAAACAACTTGTCAACTCCCATAAAAAGAAATCCTGTTTTTCTTTGTGTTGGGGTGTAGTATTGAATCTATATATCTATTTGGGAAGAACCAATCTTTCATTTTGAGTTTCCCAGTACATGAACACATGGCATCTTTACATTTATTTAAGTCCTTTCCAAATGGTATCAGTTTGAAGTACTTTTTAATGCAGGTGTGTTGGTGGCAATTTTTTCCCACTATTGCTTATCTGAAAATGTCTTTAGTCTCAAACATTTTTAAATGTTTTTTGCTATGCATACAACTATAGATTAATATCTTTTTTACTTTTAGCACTTAAAAATGTTCTTTCCTTTTCTCCTGATATTCCTTATTACTGATGATGAATGCACCAACATTTATATTTTTGTTCTGAATTATGTCATCCTTTTCTCCTCTGATTGCCTTCAAGTTTTTGTCTTTAACTTTGGTTTTCATCAGTTTGACTACAATGCGCCTAGGTGTGGTTTTCTTAGTGTTTATCTTGCTTAAATTTAACTGAGCTACTTAATGCCTGTAAGTAGATGTACCAAATTGAGAATTTTATGAAATTATTTCTCCCAGTAATTTTTCAACCTTGCTTTCTCCTCTTCTGAGTCTGCAATGGTACATGTGTTACATTATTTAATATTTTGTGTACAGTTAATTGACTGTTTATTTCTTTGCTATTGCTTTTCCTCATTTGATATTCTGTGGCTTTGTCTTCAGGCTACTACTGACTGCCAGCACTAATGCATTTCCAGAACTCATTCAGTCATCTTTCTGCTTTTTCAGATATTGAACTTTTCAGTTCTAAAATTTATATTTGGAAGTTTTGTTCCCATTTCTTTGCTTAGTATTCCCTAACTATTCAGGCATTAAGATCATGTTCTCTATAGTCTTGAATATATAAGGACTACTGTGCAAATCTTTGTCTGCCAATTCCAACAGCTATTATCATCTTGGTGTTTCCATTGCTTTTTCCTTGGTTATGGGTCAAATTTTACTTTTTCATGAGGCTTGTAACTTTTCTTCTTACATGCTGGGCATTGTAAATAATACATTGAAATGAGCCAAAGTCATCTTCCTTTAAATAATGTTTAGTGTTTTTTTTTTTTCTGGCTAGAAGTTAATTTGTTATAAACTCTTCTTGATCCTGTTGGAGTTTATTTTTAAGCATTTAGGATGCCTGTAGGATAGCCCCTTCTCTAGAGTATGGTCTTTAATCCTAAGTCTTGTACTTTCTGCCATTTAAGCTGCATGTGTGGAGTGAGATATTTCCATTTTGGAAGGCCAGAACTTTGTATCTCATCACTGTGTGACCTTTAATGTCTCTGTTGCGCTCTCAACCCAAAAGCACCTAAACTCTGCTCAGCCTCAGTAAGTCTTGCTCCATTCATATGCCACCTAGCTATCAGCCAGTGACCTGTGAGGACAACCCACCACCACACACACACACACACACAACCTCCCAGGCCCCACACTCTGTGCAGGTTCTGCCTCCTCAGTGCCTTGCCCCCTAGTCTCCAGCCCTTTCAGCAGTCCTGAGCTTTAATTTTGATCCCCATACCTTTTAGTGGGATTTTCATGCTCTGTTTGGGTTCAGCTGCCATGTGCTATGGTTGGGGAAACTCTCATCAGCTGTAGAGCTTGGGTAACCATAGACCTTACCTCCTGTTTCCTTTCTCGAATTTTGCATTCTTTGCTGCCTTTGACCCAGTGCCTGAAAGCAGTTTCTGTATATGTTTTGTCCAGTTTTATAGTTGTTTAGAGTGATAAGTCAAATATGGTACCAGTTAGTACATTGTGACCCAGAGAAGTCCAGTGAGGGGTCTTAAATTTAACTGGTGGCAGACTTCAATGCTTGAAAAACATTTTACAGTCATGTACTCATGTGCTATAGGATGTACTCAGCTATCATTTCCGACTGAGATAAATCATTCAAAATTAAAACAAGCAAAAAACAATAGTCTCTGCAAGACTGTTTAATACACTGAATAAACCTGCTCAATAACTTGTTAATTCCGCAGATTCCCCCCACCCTCCTGCCAAAATGGCATCCCCAACCACCTGGAAGTTCAAGCCAGGAATTTTTTTTTTTTTGGTATCTTTTCCTTCCTCCTCTATTGCTATGTCCTGTCTATTCTACCTCCCAAATCTCTCTCAGTCTGTTCTGCCTCTGTTTTAGTGAAGGCCAGGAGCACCCTGTCTGGTCTCCTTGATTTGTTTTTCTGATTTTCCACACTATATTCTTCATATAGTCTTTACCCAAAATAGTTGGTACTATATCTTAGCTTACAACCTTTCAACGGTTTCTTAGTGATCTTAAAATAAATTCCATATACCTTTCCTTGGCATACAAAGTCCTCTACAAATTGTGAATTTCCAACTTACCCTGTGCTCATGTTTTATCTGCATTGGCCCTTTAAAACATTACTTCAGCACAGCTTAATTTTGGCCTCAGAACTATCTTCTGGAGACCCAGCCAGAAACACACTTGTTGTCATTGTTTCTTTCATTTTTCTCTCAGAACATTTCTGCAAGTGTGACATTTTAAGGCTATTACAAGGACCGCTTGTATCTTAGTTGCGCAGAGATGTCATTCGCCTTTTACCATCTGTCCCAATGATATCCTTTATAGAGAAAGGATTCCAAGATCACGAGTTGCACCCACGTGTTAGGTCTCTTTTAGTTTCAATCTAGAACAGCTAATTTCTCATTATTTCCTTGAATTTGCTCACCTTGATACTTTTAAAGATTATACGACACTCATTTTGTAACATGTTCCTCAAATTGTATTTGCCCAATGTTTCATCATCCTTAGGTCTAGGTCATGCATTTTTGACCAGGATATCAGTCATAAAGTTTGTTTCTTCTTACTGAAAATAAAGTGGCAAATAATATCTATTTGTCTTATTATGGGTGGTAGTGACTTTTGTCACTTGATTAGGCACATGATTAAGATAGTGGCTGCCAGGTTTCTCTACTGTTGAGTTACTCTCAAGAATTTTATGGGTAGATACTTTTAGACTATATAAAATACCATTCTTTATTAAACTTTTATCCAGTAATTTTAACATCTATTCTGTCATGCCTGAATTATACTGTAATTTTTGCCAGATGTTGATTTTCTAACACCATTATTCCTTTTACACTTATTACTTGTTGACATCACACTGTAAGGAAGAGCTTTCTTTGCTCTCCATTTCTGTGTTCACTTATATTTTTTCAGTGTGGACACATGGATCTGATGGGTTATAACCCATCCTTGTCATTATCTTCTCATAGATCCTAGATTTAGCTAGTGTCTCTCTAAGCTGGCTTTTGACATGTCTTCTTGGAGTGTCCATACCTCCAGTGGCATGCTGTCTGAGACTACCTGAGAGATGATGTCCCCATGGATTCTACAGCTAAGGTGTCATAACAACCCCCAAACCCTATTTTGTCAACTCATACTACTCTATACTACCTGAGAGATTCCCCTCCTAACAGGTTTCCTACCACTTGACAGCATATATATGGTCAATTTTCATATTTTGGGGGGCTGTGACCACACTCAAATGCACATCTAGTGCATGCTCAAGCCCTGCCCTACTCTGGCTCCTTCACTGCATCTCAAACAATTTCCCTCCATTCTTAGCAAGGCTGTGTTATACTCACTTTCACTAGAAACCCTTCAAAATAACTATTCATTAAACCCTACATTTAAAATAGGCCTTGACATCACACTTCTGTGACTATCTTCACTTATTTTATATGGCCTAAACACAGATTTTGTTACTTATGTGCTTATTTAATTTCTATTCCCCTTACCACATGCTCCATAACATTAGTTACTGGATTGGCTGTGCTCATTTCTGTATGTCTAACAACTAGCCTAGTATATACACACATAGTAAACTCTCAATAAACATCTATTAAATGAGTAGGAATTGTGATTTAAGGAAGATAACTGTTTAATAGTTTCCATAACTGGCAAGTTTATTTTATTTTTTTATTGTGTTTCCACTTATTCTTGGTATCTATTCTCTGCTGCATTACCTAGTAAAAACCTTAGTTAAACATTCTTTGACATAGCTTCATGTATTTACAACTGTCTTATTGCAGGTTTACAGCCTTTATAAGACTAGGGTAATTTAAAAGAACCACATTGTTCCATGTTAAAGGCATCATATTCAAGAACTAAGTATTATTTTGTTTTTATGGCTGTATTAGTTTTCTAGGGCTGCCGTATAAAAATACCTCAAACTGATGGTTTAAACAATAGAAATTTCTCACAGTTTTGCAGGTTGGAAACCAAGATCAAGGTATCAGTAGGTCTGGTTTCTCCTGAGGCCTCTCTCCTTAGATTGCAAATGGTAGCCTTCTCGTGTCCTCACGTGTGTGTGTACATCCCCACTGTCTCTTCCTCTTATAAGGACACCAGTCACACTGGATCAGGGCCCTACTCTTACGTCATTATTTACCCTTAATTATCTCTATACAGCCCCTACCTCTAAATACAGTTTCACTGGGGGTTAGGGCTTTAGCATATGAATTCTGGGGGACACAAGTCAGTCCATAAAACATATAGAAAATACACATTGACTTTCCCAGTTCTTTGGTCAGCTGTACGCAAAAACTCCATAACAGTCAAATAAAGGGACATGTAAACTTCTTTCAATATTTTGCAATTGGTTTTTCTTCCTGCTGCTGAATGTAAAATGCCTCCTCTGCTACATTGTCAAGATTTTTTCAAGCATCTTCAAATGTAATTTTTTTGTCTGTTTAGCTTATTCATTAAAAAACGGTTGACAAAACTTTGCAGATAATACTAGTTAGTATTGGTTTTCTCTAAGCTGGCCAGACAGTTTTAAAAAAATGACTAAATCATGTGAGCCAGCTATTTATTTTGAATGACATACATTGAAAAAGTATGTATTTTGACACTGAGTGCTTGTAAGATTTTTTGAAAGGTAATATTAGAATGACTCCTAATGTGTACAAGGTTTCCTTCTGGGTTGATGACAGTGGTCTAAATCTAGGTGTTGATGGTTGCATAAATTTGTCACTATAGTAAAAAACACTGGATTGTGCACTTTAAAAGGGTGAATTCTGTGGTGTGAATTATATCTCCATAAATATGTTTAAAAGTAATCCCTAAACTTTTATTAATCCATTTGTTATAACTCACTGTCACCTCATGACGTTTAACTGAATTCAGATTAGAATGATCTCTTATGAAATTATTTTTCCATTATTTTAGATCTTAAGTTTCTCATTCTGTATCTAGTCCTAACCACTTTGTGAACAGAATCTAATAAGGTTTTTTTTTTAATCTCCATTTTCTTTAATAGAAAAAATTAAAATTCAGATCAGTAATCACATTGAAGTTTGGAACACTAGCCGTAGTAACTGAAAATCCAGAAGAAGAAAAAGGTAACATATGAAGGATTCTCCAACCTCTTGAAACTAAGAAAACTGGCTTTCTTAGCTCAAAGATGTGGACCAAATCCCTGAAATTCATTCATAGCATCTAAAAGCCTCTTTTCCTATCAGCCATCCACACGTCAGAAAATGTGCTCTGAAAAAAAAAAAAGTAACTTTCTTATACAAGCATAGTTCCTACTACTATCCCTAAATCTACAGGGATTTTAAATGACTTACCATTGCTCACTGCTCATGTTTATAGTTCAGTATTTCTGTCTTGATCAGGCCTTTCCTAGGACAAAAATAATGCTCTTAACTCAGGGTGAGATTTAAGCAATACAACTCAGAGGACAAGTTTCAAGTCCATTTGATAGAATCTCTATTTCAGTTGCTATGTCCTGGTCGAGTAAACCATGTTCTGACATAAGTATTGCACTTCAATATTAAGTTGTGTTTAAACTTTTTAGCTATAAATAATCTTTGCCAAAGCGTTTTAAACAAAACTAATAGCCCTTAATGTTTACCAGTTGCTAGCGTTGCCAAAATGTCTGCTTTTAATAACAGGAGAAACCCTAAATCTGGAACTTACTGCTCTGCCTTTGTGTCGAGCAGAACAGTAAATGCAGCTTATGTCTACTCTACAAATCCAATAGGTTGAAAGTTAAAAAAAAATGTTTAACAATTGCCTCAGTAACTTATTTATTCTAAAATATCTACATTTCCTCCTCTTGCTTCATGCAAACAGCCTATGATTTCCCATCCAAGAAAGGTTTGGCTATTTTGAATGATGTTTTTTCACAAACTTGAATTGTAGTCTATTCCTCTTTGTTTTTTCTTTGAATGATACATAAGCTTGGGAAAATGTTGCTGGATTTCTCTGAGCATAAAATTCAAAGATTCCCAGAGTTCCCAGAGCTTAGAAACAATGCTCACTTCAGCCTGGCAGCATGCCTGAGGGGCTAAGGGCCCAAGGCTGCCTTTGAAAGCAAAGCAGCCAAGGAAGAAGAGAATCAGTCTATAATTTAAAGAGTGTTCCAGTTTGATCAGTTACACTAGCCTACTGTGTTGACATGTGGCCACAGAATCTACTGAAAAGCTGATTAATCTAAAATAATCGGTTTTTGCCTGGTGAATCACATTAACTGTGAAATAGATCTCATTAAGTCACTATTACAATGCATCTAATTCAGAACCACTGCAGGTTATCATAAGGGAAATGGCATTTGAAAAGGAGTTCTTCAAGCTGCTGTGTGAAGGATGGGTAGGAGGGGAGAATCCAGGGGGCTTCTGTCTTTTCCATGTCTGCCTTCATCAGTTAATATCCTTCACAGGCTACTTTCTGCATATGTACCATTTCACTTTTTTTTTTTGCTACCACAACTAATTAAGTTTTAATGCAAGCAATAGCTTCACTTCTCAGTTCAACCCCTTGGAGAACCCAGCCTAATGGCCCTGAATATGCCGTGTTACTTGATAAGAAATCCTATTAGTGCCAATTTGGGGCTTGCAGCTAGGTGGATAAATGAAATTCTCTCTGGATTGGTTTGCTCAACTTGGGTGGATAGCTTACCTTCTCTCTTGACTGGCAATACTTCCCTGATTTGTACTTAAAGCTCGCTACTCTACCCTGACATACAGATATTTCTGAGAGTTCAGAAACAGGGGTTTTGTCATATATCTCAAGTGCCATTTCCTTTAGCAAATCATAGAATGTCAGAGCTGTAAGGAAATCTTAATCATCTGTTCCTATCCCTGCACTGTAAAGAAAAAAAAAACATAGCACTCTTCAGAGAAAAGAATAAAAGTTAGGTTGGATCAAGATGTAAACGACTTGGTTTGCTCATGCTAAGGAATTTGTACTTTGTCCTGAAAGCACCGAAAAGCAGTTGAGTGTAATGGAGAGAGAGGGACAGAGTTCAGAAAAATCATTCTGGCAGCAGTTTGAAGGGCAGTTGAAAGAGGGTAAACCCAGAACATGAGAGGAGCAGTACAGGTCTGTTGTACTCTTCCTGGTCAAAGGTAATAAGCACTGAACTAGGTCATTGAGTGTCATGATGAAGACAAGAACATGGATAAGTGACTGAAGAGAGACAATTGGCAGGCCTTTGTGAATGACTGGAAGTGGTGTGGGGAGGAGGAGGTGCTGAGTGGCTCAATTGGTGGGTAAGGTGATTAATCATATAGTTCCATGTGGTAAGGACCACAGGCTGGAGAGTTATGGAAATGTTTGCCTTTGTGGGTAGTAATGTTAACAAAGGATGCTAGTAATAATATTAAGTTTTAGAAGTAGATACCACTGGGAGATGTCAAATAGATGTGGAATTAACAAACTTCATCAATAACAGATATTCAATTTATCTTCTGATTCCATAAATTATCAAATACTTCTGAGAGTATACTTTCAATTTTTTAAGACAACAGTCTTCAGAAACTACTTAGTTCCACTTCTGCCGTGACCTTTAGCAAGTCATTTCATCTTTCTGCATCTGCACGTGGGAATAATAAGATGGGTTCATCTTATCTGAACTTAGTGTATGGATCATTTGAACTGACATGGGAAAGTATCTTGAAAACCTAAAAAATTAATATACATGTAATAAACTTTTTGTAATAGACTTGAGGAAAAATAAGAATGACATATATATTCCTATTAGAGAAATTAAACTTTAAGGGATCTCCCCTTTGTGTATTCTTCATGCATAATGGAAATCCTCAAAAATATAGTTAAAACTCTGGCAAAACATTGACAGCCCACTGACAGAGCTTAAGAATGCCAGTGTCTCTAAGAGCATCCCTATAGTTTCCGGGGAGTATTCAGCTTATCGTATGGGAAACCACTGGGACTGCTTTGACATTCGGGAGTCTCCTTGAGTGATCTATATGCCAGGGAAGGTATTTGAGCTGGGATAGGGTGGGGGGCACAAAATCTGTAATTTTGTGGGGAAATTGCTTGAAACTATACAAGTTTTTAGTTCTAACTTATGCTGTTCAGAATCTGATCACCTTACTGTAGGAATGTTGGAGGCCAAGAAAAAAATGATACATTTTTACAGAAAAATAAGTCCCTTGGAAGTCCTTTTAAGTTATAAGCCCTTTATTTTTGTTTGAGTTATTTAAGCAATAGTCCTAAAACCTAGAAAGTTCACTCTGCAGAAAGCTTACTTGGAAACAGTGCTGGCCTCTGTGCCATAAACCTGGTTTCTTGTTGTTACTCAGACATTCTCATGCAGAGGTGAATCTTTGCCACTCTGAGCCTCTGCTTACTTGGGTGAAATAGGAGGAAGAAATTGATGATTAACCTGGGATCCCTTCTAGCTCTAAAATTCTGAGTCCTATATCTTCTCAGAATTCCTAAAATCCTTTGCGGTTTGATTTTTGTGAAGGGCAGTACAACAAAGTGGATGATTTTCTATAATGAGGTGAGGTTCAGCCCTTAATAAAGCTAAGAATTCTTTGTTGCATGAAAAAGTAGACATAAAACATCTAAAGAGAGAGCTTGCTCCCTGCTAGAGAGCAAGCATTTTCAGTAACTACATACTTAGCCATTATTGCTTTCTCTCTCTTCTGACTAGCATCAGGCCAACTTAATTTTTTTTTTTTGTCTTCAGGTGGATATCTGGGCATTGTAGATATTTAAAGGCACCATTTGGGGAGAAGAGCCAATACCATGCAATATTAAAGATGCCTTGAGAAGTGTTATATTGTATTTTTGGCCAAAGGCACAGAGAAATATGGTGACTAGGCTAAAATGGCACAGTCTGTTTCTCTACGCTGCATTCCTATTTAATTAAAGCATTCCTTTGCTGTTATTTCCAGTTTTATTTTTGTTCACAAAGGAAGCATAATAGTTAATAAACACATACAACAGACTAGCATCTCTATCTTTCTAGCCTCTGTGGGGCACTGCTTCACTAGGGGAAGTCAAAGGCAAGAATATTAATCAATATATTCCTGCTGTGTCTTTTTCCCATTATATTGTTCCGGTCAGTAGTCAGTGCTTCTGCCTAGGTTCATTTCACACACAGGTGTCTCATTTTGCCTGCTAATTGTGAAGAAATTTAGGTGGAAAACTTCCCACTAATTAGCCTTTGCCATGTGCAACACTGACCTCAGTCCTTTTGTGGCCCAGGAAATAGGAGAGGACAGTTACAAAGCAACATGTGCAATGTCCATTGACCCAGAAGTAGCGGTTGCTAAGCCAGTGTCAGCACCCTGGGGATCACGTGTGGCTGACTGTCCAGACACACAAGTAGTCATTAAATCGATTCAATGTGTGGACAAGGAGAAAGGCACTGCCTTAGGCTCTTCAAGGGGTACCAAGAAGTTGAACACACAGTCCGGGATCTCCTGGAGCTTACACTCTAACAGAAATAAGACTGACAAGTACAGTCCAAAGAAAGGATAGGAGGATCTTCACTGTGGTATGGCCCACATCATTGTTCTTCTGTGCTGATTTGGCTGGTACCCGCTATGTTCCACCTAAAGCTTTCCCAGGGGAGAGGAAGTCCAATTCCAGTAAGGGAAGGTGTGCAGCTCCTTTCATCAGCTGTCCAAGGTAGACTGAGAGCGCACAGGCACAAAGGCGCCAATGAAAGACAAACTTAGAGAATTTTGAGAAACCTTGAGGGATGGGCAGGATTTTGACAGGCCCAGATAATGACAGAGGGAGGAGGAGACCAATGGGTAAGAGTGAGTAGCATTAAGACATGGAGGGCAGCCAGAAATCAAACAGTGAGGGGAGAGTTTTGGGAAGTGCAAGTGATCTAATTTGGCTGTGGCAACAGAGATGAGCTTTTGTGGTTAGGGAGTTACCTCATCAGCAAAAACTTAAACGTGAATTCTGGCAGCAGTGTAGAAGGTGGATTAGGAATGGAGAGTATCGAGAGCCATGGAGAAGTGGGTATAATAATTAGGAGAAAAGAAATGTGAGCCTGAGCTGATGCAGGGGCTCTGAGGATGGAGGTGAGGGACAGACGGTAAAGGCATATGCTGAGGGATCCATAACCACTGGTTGGATCCAGGATGTCTTTGAAAGAGAATTTCGAAGATAAAGCTAACTTATTTCTGTGAATTTTGTCATGACCATAATTATTTTACTTGTTTCTGTTAGTTCTATTATCAATATATTTTTCCATTGTTAAGGAAATGCATTTAGAGGTTATATAATGAATTCATGCATGTTTATTGTATATACCTCCTAACTTAATAAAAAATATTTAAAATATATGTGTGAAATGTCATTAATAAGACATAGATATAAGACTTTCCAGTTAATAAGTTGGGCAAGAGATTAATTCTTTTTTACTTGTTAGTGGGAATGATAGAAGATTTTATAAGGGGTATTATTACAAAGATATAAACAGGTGGGATACTTTGTTCTCATCCTGATAACCATCAAAATAATTCTCTCTGCTTTATATTTTCCAAAGATCCTATGTTATACATAGTTAATTAACCAGATCTAATGCTTGTTCAAAAGTCCTTAAAGCGGTCATCTAATATGAGACGCAGTATAAGGGGTACTGGCTCCTGGCTACCTGTCAGTTCATCAAGGCCCAAGTCATGGACTTTCAGAGAACACTGGAAAATATTACTATAGAGTCTCTAAAACAAGCACTTAGAGAAATCCCCCAATGTGTACTCATCATCTATTTTTGTGTTATTTTGCATTTAAAGTAAATGCTAGCACCATCTACCCAGTACAGAAGTCAGAATCAATGATGTAATTCCACTCCCCTCCCAGACAATGAGTCACTAATTTGTTTGTCAGACTTTCAGAATGTCTGTGGAACCCATCCATGCTTTTCCATACCCACTAATCTTCCTTATTTTGAATATCATTTTTTGCACAACCTTTACATCCATGCACATCTCATCCTTTTCTACTATCCCTCCTCCGTAATCTACTGATTTCATTTAAAAACATGTTATTTCAAAGAAAATGCTGATTATTAAGGAATATTTGATTGTGCCTAGAATTTAGAAAATACAGCAACCTTTCTCAGTGAATTCAGTGAAAGAATTAAGCCCAACAGCAAATGATTGCAGTAACTGTTTTCTCCATTTTCCAAAGACAGTACAAAGTTACTACCTTTCTGGATGAATGGGAGAGATGCTTCAGAACAGGGCTGAGAAACAGCAGCCTACCAGCCAAACCTGGCCTGCTGCCTGTTTTTGTAAATAAAGTTTTATTGGAACAAGCTACACCATTAATTTAATGGGTGTTCATGCCATTGTCTATGGCTGCTTTTACCCTGTGACGGCAGAGTTGAGTAGTCGTGACAGAGACCATATGGCCTGCAAAATCTAAAATAGTTACTATCTGGCTTTTTATAGAAAAAGGTGGCTACCTCCTGCTTTAGAACGGTAATGCTTAATGCTCTTTAGTGAGCTGGTTGGGAGGAGCTGCCACCCAGGAAAGTTTAAAGAGAATATGAAAACCTCACATAATCATAAACAACCCAAATATAACCACTTACTGCTGTTTTAATACATTTCTGAAGGGTTTTTTATATGCCTACATATATAATTTAATGTAACATTAATATGGGATCATTATATTAATCAACTTTTATCAAATGAGTAGTATTTAGCAAATTAATAACATTGGTATTTATCAAATTTTGAATACTATGTTATTAGATATCCCTCAATTATAATTGCTGCATGCTACTCCAACATATAGAATTTAGCAATTCCAATGTTAGGTACTGATGTGATTTGTACATCTTTGTTTTAGTAAATACACTGTATTTAAAAAAATTTATATAGGAATCTTTTATGAAACATGAAAAATTAGTCAAATGTAATGTGGAGATTAGTGGAAAAACTGGTCAAATATGAATTGAGTCTGTAGTTAATAGTGTTGTGCCAATGTTAATCTCTTGGTTTTGAAAAATATAACATGGTTATATATGTTAACTTCAAGGGAAACTGGATAGAGAATATAGGAACTCTCTGTACTATCTACGAAACTTAACTGTAAATCTAAAATTCCAAAATGTAAAGTTTAAAATAAACTGCTTGGTCAAAGCCAGTCAACAGTTTTTGGAAATTTAAATGATGTGTAACTTACATATAGAAAAGTGCACAAGTGATAAATGCAGAGCTTCATTCATTTTTAAAAATTGAACATATATAACCACCACTCAGATAAAGAAACGGAATGCAAGTAGCACACAAATATAGTGCCCCCTTCTAGCCACTATACCCTATGAGCACTTATGGTATCCTGATTTCTAACAAAATATTAATTGTGCCAAGCTTTTGCAACTTAAACCATGGAATCATGTAGCATGTATGGTTTTATGCCTGGCATCTTTGCTGAACACTGTGAGATTTATGCATGTTGTTGCATTTAGTTGATTGTTCTTATTGGTATATAGCATGCCTTGGCATAAATATAGCATAATTTATCCATTCAACTGTTAAAAGGCATTTGGCTAAGTTGCAGTTTGGCTACTAGGAAAAATACTGCTATGAACATTCATGTACAAATGTCTTTCGGTTAGCACGTGTTCACATTTTGTAGGGTGTGTGTTTAGGACTAATAATACTAGGTCAGAGAGTATGTATTTGTTTGGCTTTAGTGGTTATCTTTAGTGGATAGTGAAAAATAGCTTTCTAATGTGCCATACCACGTATCTGCAATTGCAATGTCATACATAGGAATTTTCAATGACAAGACTGTTATAGAAAACAAGAAAATGCCCTAATATTCCAGGGGAAGGTATTTCTAACCTAAAATTGAATACTTAGCTAAGCTGCACATAAGCATGAGGATATAATTCATCCATTTTTAAATGTACACCTCTCAAAAAAAATTTCATGAACCTTTTTTCAGGATGTTTCTGGAAGGTGTGCTCTTCTGAAAGTAGAGATTAAACCAAGAATGAAGAATATATCAGAGCCAACATGGGAGAGAATGGATGATATTGAGGGGGAATCCCACGAGAGCTGTGCATCGGGTCTAGAGAAAAAGTAGCTCAGAGTGGAGCAAGTGCGTGGAGTTCTCCGGGAGGGATGGCTCCCCACAAAATGTTGAGTTAATAGATTACCTGGTGTACCTACCTTTATTGAGAAGGACTTTTATAGTATATTTTATAGACATGGTGGGTGGGCAGGTGGGTGGGCAGGGGGGAGAGAAGGATATTTCCCCTGGAAAATTATCAAGTAAATAAGAAAATTATGAACTCTAAAAGAATTATAATGAGAAATCATTTGTACTTTATGTGAGCATACCATAAATAATACTTACGTAGTTCTAATAATATAAATGCTGAATATTGGTAAAAACTTGATATATTGGTCACAGAAAAAATATTAGTGTGATCACAGTGAAAGAAAGCAAAATCCTTAATTTTCCTAGTACAACAAAAAGTAAAATGTATATAATTGGAAAAAACAAAGAATATGGTATGTGCATGTTAGCTCTTTCTCATATCTCCTCCATATGTTTAAGAGTTGGTAAAATGCTGTCAGCAGTGAGCCAGGATGGCAGATAACTAGTATTTTTATTAAATGCATATACTTTATACAATCCCTAGTTAACTTGGAATTAATTTATATGTAGTGAATTTTTTTAACAATTTAGAAACTTTATGAATAATAAATATCTCTTAAAATTCAGTATTAAGACAAAAAACCCAGTTTAAAAAGAATACAAAAACTTGAACAGACACTTGATCAAAGATATACAGATGGCCAAGAGGTGATGAAATAAATGATGCTGAACATTTATCACCAGTAAAATAGAACGTTAAACCAGTCTGAAATGCAATTCCACATCTACTTGGATGTCTAACATTGGAAAGACTGAAAATACCAGTGTCTGACGGAATAGAGAGCAACTGGAACTCACGCAAGTTAAATGATGCTAATGTAAAATGGTACAACTGTTTTGGAAAATAGTTTGGCAAGTTCTTAAAATTAGCATATATGTACCTATGACCTGTAAATTTCTCTCCTAAGTATTTACCAAAAGGAAATGAAAATAGATGTCCACATAAAGGCTTGTATACAAATTTTCACAGTAGCATTATTCATAATAGTGAAAAAAAAAACCCTAAACCAAATAGTCAACAGCTGAATGGATGAACAAACTGTGGTAAATTCACACAAAGGAATGCTACTTAGCAATGAAAAGGAGTGAATTAATGATAGCTGGAATAATGGTGATAAACCTCAGAAATGTCACTTTGAGCAAGAGAATCCAACACTAAGATGCATACTATGTGATTCCATTTATGTGGAATACAAGAAGCCAGAAAGTGGTTCCCTGGACGTAGAGATGAGAATCATACTGGAAGAGGTACTAGAGAATTATTGGAGTAATTGAAGTGGTCTATATCTTCTCTTGGGTATTGATTAAATGGGTGTAAATAATTGACGTTATTAAACATCACTTAAGATCTATGCATCTGTTGTATATAAATTTTATCTCAGTCATTATATACCATTCCCCTTGATTTTGTACTAACACAAATATCCTTGAATTTTACTATTGTTGGACATTTCAATGGTCTATACCTCTTATTTGAAGCAGTGTTTGATAAATCATTTCACTTTACTATTTTTCTGGCAAATAACGCAGGTCTTTATGACAATCAGATCAGAATTTGAATCCTAGCTCTGCTGCTTATTAACTGTGTCCATGGGAAAGTTAAATACACCAAGTTTATTTCCTCATCTACAAAATGGGGCAAATAATAATACCTAACTCTTAAGGCTACTTATAAGGATTGAAAGAGATCAGACAAGGAAGGGACTAAGTCCAGGGCCAGGGCACAGTGAGTATCTAACACGGGAAAATTCACATAGAGGAGATTAGTTGATAATGAATTTACTAAATGAGCAACTCCCAGCAAACTGGAAGGCAAGTAACTGAAACCTGGTTTGGGGTGGCTCACTACAGGCTTTATATTATTAGAAGAAAGAAGGCTGAATGCCACAGAAAAGACTCTTGTCTTTTAGGAAAGAGGGGACAGAGGCAGAAGTGAAGTCAGGGCAGGGGGAGATGTGGTAGGTAGCAGGAAGGAAATGCATTTAGGCTGCTCCTGATAGAAACAGCAGTAAGTGGTAGGGGCAGGAAAAGTTGAAACTTAAAAACAGTAATCTGACAAACTTGTCTTCTGGTAGGTTGTTTTTCAGCAAGTGGACCTGATCCTGGGACTCAATTACTATATTATTTTTGCTAAAATTTGCATTTAGTGATGAGAAATTTAAACTTCATTTTAATTAATAATTTCCTTGACTCCCTGTTTCTCAAACTGCAAATGAAATGTGCTAGTTGTAACATGAAACAACACGTCTGTATAGTCCCACCCCAAAACCCATGTTAACCACTCCACTTTCCTCCATGTTCATAGAAATATACACACATACTTGTATATGCACTTACCACTCATAGGCATGTTTTTTTTTGTCATTTTAGCTTTAAACATCTTTGTCTTTCTTAGCAAAACCTCAAAGTCCTACCAAGTCAACTAATACAACTCCAATTATGTTTTTAAATTCTGCATAATCGCCTGTGGTGTTAGTGCATGTGAAGTCCTTTAGTTATTTGACTCATTTGGAGAGTGGAGACTCATTCCCAGCTTTGTGATCCCATGAGCAAAGCTGCAGTAAATGGTTTCATGTGTTTATTTAGGTACTAGTCCTCTTATTTCTATGGGCTAGAGTGATTAGCACCTTTGTTTTATTTTTTACTAGATACAAGTATGTATTCTGCAATTTGCAAAACATCTAATAAAAGACATGTTTTTATTTGAAAGTGTTGTTCCACACCACTAGTGTTTTAGACTGGGTTCCTGAGAAACGGACTATGAGGGAAATTTGCATTCAGGAGGCTGATGGTGGGAAACCACATCTGTGAGGGAGGACGGGACAGGGTGAACCGTGAGGCGGTAGCAACGATTCCTTATCTGATCCTACAAACAGCTGTGAAGCCGGGCTGGCCCCTCACAGTTGTCCAGATTTGAGTCTCGGGCCCCAGGCCTCTGTCGTCCTGGGCTGATCAGTCATTGGATGTTGTCTGCCCTTGGGGAAGAGACATGACCTTGAGTGACACAGTCCTTTTAGGCCAGGGGCAATTCTCCGAGAGGACTGCACCTGTGAATGCCTTCATGCCGAGGTGCACCTGCCTAGGCACAGCACTGCTATGTTTGCCACAACCAGTAATTAAAAATTTAAATGGAGACAATACCTGACATTTCCTGAATGTGGGAAGGAGACCAATTAGTCAAATCAATTTGCTGGAAGCCAGTTTTTAAGATGACCAATTTACCACATTATTGAGGACTGTTCGGTCAAAGAATAGGCATCCTTTCATTTAAAAGATGATGCCTGGTTGGTTTCCCAAATAGCCTTCTGACTTGAATTTTCATCTACAGTGTGAGAGACCTAGGACCAGTTTCTGGCTTTGCTGCCAGCTTTTCAGTTCACTGTTTCGTAAAGTAAAAAGTGGCCGAGGAGTCGGGTGTTAGGAGGGAAGGGCCTAACCGCTGCCAGGCGGGGGAATGCATGCTCAGTTTGAAGACCTTGAAACTGAATCCTTTAAGACTAGTATGGTGGATGAACAAAATGTGTCTGCAGGAGTTGGTGCCAGCACTGCTAGGCTGAGACCCTCTGGTTTAAAATGAATAGGTATTGTGGAACAAAAAATTGCATAGACATGAAGAAAAGTGGCAAAAGACTGAGAGACAGCATGGGAAAGTTAGCATGTTACATGCTACTCTGCTAGGGAGAACAGGCAGAGGGAATAATACCAGGGAGATGGAGAGAGAATCACATGGTATAGGAACATGGGCTCTGGAGCCCGTCTCAACTCTCTTATTGACTAGCTTCATGATCTTGGATGCACCATTTAATAGCATCCTGGCTAGATTTTCTTAGTTGTAAAGTGGTGTTATTAGTATTGACCTCAGAGTTGTGAGAATTAAATGAGTTATCAAATGTAAAGATCTTAGACTGCTGCTGCATGGCACATAGTACGTGCTCAGTGAATTAGCTTTCCTTATTAGAACTTAGAGTTCCTATATGAATTGAAAAAACTCACTAACCAAGAATGAAATTGGAAAATGAAAAGCAAAGCAACATTTTAAAAAGATGGCATGTTATTACACAGGGATGGTGCTTTCTGCAGTCCCACCTACCATTGTTGTCCTCAGACTTTGTGCTGTAGGAATAATGCACAAAAATTTCTGGGACACCCAATGCTGTTTCATGCATGTATGGTGTTTCCTAAACCTGGAATGCCGTCTTTGTTTCACTTTTCTTACCCCCAACCTTGTGAGTCACCTTCCAAATTTGAGGTTAGCTCTTGCCTCCTCCAGGAAGCCATAGCTGCCTCTCCATCCTCCCAGAGGGTCTATGGCCAATTCTTCTGTATGAGGTTTGCACATTGCAGATAATGGAATTCTGTACTCTGACGCTGTATTCTGATTTGTTTCCATAGCTGTTTCCCATAAGAAGCAGTGAACATCTCAAGGAACTTTGTGTCCCACTCATCTCTCTATCCACGCAACTAACAGTGACTAATGCATAGTAGGTTTTCAAAAATTATTTGTTGAATTAATGAGTGAATAAGTATTTTCATTGGCATCTTTCAAAACTTGGTTAACTTTCAGCAATTACACAGATGATTAGATGAATTAAGACTGCAGTAAAGAGAATTAAACTGCCTATGAGAAACAGTAATAACTAAAAAAAAAGACGAGTAGTGTAGCCCGCATGGATTGATAGCTCTCCATACATACCATATTTAATCTGCTTAACAACCCTATTAGATAATTCCAATTATGATCCATGTTTTCAGAAGTAGAAAATGAGGTTTGAAGAAATTAAGCTGCTTGCCCCAGATGATAAACTAATAAGTGGTGGAGCGAAATATCTCTCCAAAACCATTCCTTGCTTTGTTATACTACTTCAGCTTTTGCTAGCTACAGAAGCATTGTTTTAGAATCATGAAATATTTGAATTAATATCAGAAATATTCTTAATTGAAAAATTTCAATCATATTTAAGTGTTATGGTCAAATAAATTTGAGAAGGCTGCATCTTTCTCTTGAGGATATACTGTATACTTTAGCACACTAAAAACTCTCAAAAATTCTGTAATAAAAGGCTTAATTGTTTTTCTTATTACAGAGTAGATTAATGACAAAACTTTTTTTCATGAGAACAGTGAAAAGGGAGGTTGGTCACCAATTTCAGTGGGGGTGGGGTTCCCCCACACATGTAATAAACAATTACTTGACATCAGGTTAATGTCCTACAACTTAATTCCAACACCATATACCCAGAGATAGAACCAGATGCCACAAGGTAAGGGCTCAGTCCTTACAAGATTACACCCCTCACCTTCCCACCACCCCCTTGTTTCAAATGCCAGTTGAAAGCCCAGGTTATCACCTGTGCTTCTGGCCAGTTGGCTGTAAAACAGAGGTTCCCACAGCCTTCTCCTTCCTTGGATTTGATCAACTTGCTGCAGCAGGTCACAGAACTCAGAGAAACATGTTATTTACAAAATCACCAGTTATTATAAAAGGATGTAACTCAGGAACAGTCTGATGGAAGAGCTGCATAGGGTAAGGGATATGGGAAGGGTGTGGAGCTTCCATGCCCTCTCCAGCAGTTTCCCCCACCCCCACACCTCCAGGTGTTCATCATCCTGGAAGCTCTGTGAATCCAGTCCTTCTGGGATTTTCTGGAAGCTTCAGTACATAGGCACAATTGATTAAGTCACTGGTTATTCAACCTCCAGCCCTTCTCCCCATCCCTGGAATTCAGGGTATAGGACTGACAATTCCAACCCTCCATTCCTGGTTGCTTCTCTCGTAACCAACCCCCATCCTTAGGCACTTTTCAAAAGTCACCTCACTAACATAAACCCAGTTGTGGTTGTGGTGGGAAGGGACTTAATACGAATAACAAGACATCTGTTTCACCTTTATGGCACCAAAGCATTTGCAGAAACTGAGGACAAGAGAACAAACATCATGACAGAAGATGCTCCATTGCTCTTATGGCTCAGGGTGTTCCAAGAGTTTTGGGAGCTGAGAGCCAGGCACCCTTGATGAAGATCGTATATATGAGAAATAAATTTTGGCCATCTGAATGATCAAATGTGTATTTCTTAATCACAGTATAGCAGATACCAACCGAGATTCAAAAAAGCTAGGATTCTGAAAAATACCTTTGGGAAGTGTTCACAAATCTATGAAAGTGAAGTACAAAATTTAGTCTCAGACGATTGTATGTAAGAAACTCAGTCCATTTAGTTCCTAAACTCTTCTAGTGTCAAGAATGTTCCTGCCACCTACAATCCTTTAGATAACAATAAGGTAGGAATAAGGTCAGGCTGTATGCAAGGAGGAGATGACACATTACATAAACCCAATTTTTGTTTGTAAAAGTTTAAGTGTATATGCAAAGACACAGTGCTTACCATGTCATAGGTTTGGTGACAATGCAAAACTTAAAGTAGAACATGTGCTATCAAAAGAGCTCACCTATGTTTTTACTATTCATTGTTCTTTAAATTGAAAAACTGGTACATATAGCTATGAAGAACATATATATATATATATATATATATATATATATATATATTAGTCTGCATATCCATGGGACAAATGACGAAGTTAATAAAATCACTTAGAAAAATTCTATTAATGAAGAGAATGAGTCTGTGAAAACATAATTTGCACACCTCTGGCTTTCCTGTCTTTTATTTGAATATTGCCACCTGATGTCAGTGCCTGGGTTTAGTTTTGTGATTGCATTGGCATCCAGTACTACCACATAGCCTTGAACTAGTGAAGAAAGATGAGGTGTGGACTTTATATCTAACTGAAGCATTTTCACCAAACAGAGGTGAAATTATGCCATGGCATAATGTAGAAATTAAGAGTTGACAATGGGTTGACAATAGAAAAGTGATGGGAAGAATTGAGACATCACATGATCCTTGGCGTTATAGGTATTACAGGCCCAAAGATGTGGGCCCTGGCAGTCTGTATCATGTATATGTTTTGTGCAGTGTTCTTGTTTCCATAAATATTATGATTTTGTCATTTAATTATAAATTTTACTTTTAAAGTACTGTGAGCTATCAGAACAAGTCTGTACCTAGTTTTATTTGTATACATTTTAGTTACATAATAAAAAAAACTAGGCCCTAAGGATCTGATCTAAAGTACCTGATTACTGTTTTCCAAATAGAAAATAGTGAATGACAGAAATCCTGTAACTTAGTAGATTTCAAGTGGGAGAATTTGGAAATGTGTAGAGGCACGTGGTTGTTGACAAATCAAAAACTCGAGAGATGGGGAGGTGTCTGAAATAAAATGGTTTATTGAGCCTTTACAGATGCAGCCAGAAAAACAGAGGAAATCCTGGGGTAGGTGGTTGGTCCACAGAGAGGCTCATGGATTAGTTGTTAATGACGGTCAGACACCGATCAAGCACAAGGAGGGTGTGGTGGTTCTGGGGACCTTCTAGATGACTGCTGAGATGACTTCATCCAGAAACATGGAGTTCCTTGTGAGCTATGTCCTGAGGCTATTGACTGGTTACCTTCCCTTGTCTCTCCCATTTTCTGGCCATTATGTCACTTAATTTAGGACATTTCAGAATTTTTCTTTATCACTGTCGCAAAGTCTGGGGGCTGCTATAATCAACTACTGTGATCTAGAGGACATTGGCTAAATATCGTGCAGGGGCTCAGAGCAGACATGAAAATCAAATAATTGTCTTGCCAAAAATGTCAGTAGTGCTTTTGTTAGATAAACTCACACCCCATTTTGGTCACGGTATTATTAGAGATAAATTTTAGCCCCGCTCTAGCAATTAATCCATACATACTGACAAAGATGGTTCATACAGCAGGCCCCCCAAATGGAGGCTGTCCCAGTGGCCCAGTCCAGGAACAAATAATCAGCCTGCATTTACTGGAAACACCTGTCATCATAACACACACCAATCACACCCTCCACCTCCGGTTTAGCTGAGCTATATATAACCTTACCCTAGAAAACAGGACCTGCTAGCCTCATATGCAAATCCCCAAATTCCTAGCCAGTTGTGCCTGTTTCCATGTTGCCTCTCCTAACACTGTAAAACTTGCTCTGGCCCAAAGTGCCTCCAGAACAGTGTTCCACTGCTTGTGAGGCACTGAAATCCCTGAATCCACGGACTGTTTTCTCTTGAATAAAAGACATCAAATTTGTTCCTAAACTGTATTATCTTTGTCATTTGATAATATGTCTGCCAATCTGCTTCCTTGCTTTAATATTCTCCCATGCCCTTTTTGCTTCATTCACATTTATTTATTTATACCCAACCTCATTACATAAATGTTCTGAGTGTGTTGGTATATGTGTATGTGTGTGTACCTGGTTGACTAGCAATTGTCTAAATTGTGCTATAATCATTTAGTTTATATGTCTATTATTTCATCATTTTATATTAAGGTCTTTGTGTCTATATATATATTAATGTCATCTATTAGATACAATATATTGTCTGATATTTTGTCTGACATTTTTCAACCTTCATAGCACATAGCCCAGGGTTCTTTTTTCCCCCACTTTATTTCCATACACTACAAATTTATTTTTCTTTTCCACAGTTTTATCATTTATAAAATGGGGAAAGGGTTCACATCTCATAGATTTTATTGTGAGGATTAAATGAGAAATAAGTGAGCCAGAGTTTAGGTCAGAGACTACCACAAAGCAAATAGTTAATAAGACCTAGCTAATGAACTATGTGTATTTTTTCCAGTGAGTGCATTTGTATTTTTGATAGTCCCATTAGCATAATAACTGCCATGTACAGCTGAACAGGAACATGGAGCCATTGCTACAGTGGAGCAAAGGGAAGAACAGAAAGCTGAGCCGCCAGTGGCTAATACTGGACAGCTCTAGTGAAGTTTTTCATTTTCACTTGAATGTCTTCCCACTTTCCTAGTCTTCCATCTTGGACCTTGGTAAGAGTTATGGAATGGGATGGCAGCAGAACTCTTTTAAACAAGACATGTGAAAAACAGGGTAAGAGACAATTCTAACATTTAGAAATAAAACCACATGTTATAAATATAAAAAATGCCATAATTTTTTCAAAATCAAGATAAAGATGTATCCTCTGATGTTTAAGTATCCAGTAAAATATGGCATGTCAATATCAAGTAGCGTGTCAATTGCAAGAACCCATTTTGATCATCTGCCCTACTCAGTGACAGTTTGGGCCAAGAAAATGTTTGATTTAGATCTTTTAAAGGCATGTTTCCCCCTCCTCCAGAGATATGTTAATCTAGCTATCATTAATCTCTAAAGAAGCATCATTGTATTGTCTTAATATGGCGCTCATCTCATTAAGCCATATGTTAATTTACCTTTAAATTTTAAAAAGACAAGTAATACACATCAAAGTAGAATCCTTAGTTTTATGTTTTATAAATTTACCTATGGAAAACTGTTATCCCTTGAAATTGCCTTTCTTTTTTGATATACCTATCACTGTACCCTAATAGCCAGGACACTCCCAGCTCTGTGTCACTGAATGTCTTTTGCATTGGGAAAGTTTAACCAAACCATGAGTTTCCCTATGTTATGCTGCCCAGCTTACCATCTTTGTTTCAAAACTCATTAAGAAATATATTTTCAAAAAGATTTACTGTCATTCCTTCTTTGGTTTTCCTTTTTTGATTGGAAGGATGACAAGACAAAGGCAAGGGAAGAAAGTGAAATCCCCCTACAAAACAATACCTTAGCATTTGTCTCGTTTCCATTTTTCTCTGCAATGTATTTACAGTTTGTATTCTGGAAAGACTTTTTTCATTACATAACACATAAACATGAAGAATATGCAGTGATATTCCTGCTGTTGTGGTTAGTTTGCTCTTGATTCTTATATTTTCTTGCCCTTGGCAAGAAATAAAAAGTGATTTTGCAGTTTTCTTCACTGCCTTTTTATGAGTATAAAAAAGTACTTGCTCTTAATATTTTTCATAGATCTTCTAGTAATGCAATTGTCAAATAAAACTTTTCCTCTCTGGGTTGCTGATTTTATGGTCACAACCGGAAGGTGAGTAATTTCAGTCACTGGACAAGGTGTTAGGATTAAACCAAAAAGGATCTTTGCATGTTTTCCAATGTGCATTGTACACCAAATGAAGTAGAGTGGCTGCAAGCCTTTATCAGTTCCTGGTTTTCCTTGTCCACCGAAGGTTCTGTTGGACCTCCTTAAGAAGTTAAAAAAAAGATCTAGGTACAGGGGCTTTTGTCTGTTATTTCCCACAGTGCGGGCAGCCCAAAGACAATACCAAGAGTTTTATTGGGTTCTTTTTCTCAATTTGTTATTGCGTGTGGTCACATTCATTGCACTAGATGTCAGCTGATGCAGACAGATAGAGGGAAGTGATTGAAACATATAGATTCCAAATGGCGAAGTGGGAGGCTATCCAAAAATAGTTTATGTGTTTGTATTTGTTTCCTGAAGTTTAATGAACACAAAAGGCAGCAAGGATCGACATAAAGCATGCCCCAGTGTGAGCTGCCAGGGAGTGCTTACTACTCTGACTGTTTCATTAGTACCAAGTGGCAGGACTGCCAGAGACACAATGCCCATCTTCCCAACAAGCTGAAACATAATAATCAGAGCACCTCCTGCTGCTACCTGTTTCCTTTGCACTGTCTTGAATTCTTTTGGGGTTTTCATCTTTGTTTATGTGATTAGAATTCACTGTCACTCATTGTTCTTCAGGCTCAGCAATCCAGTGGTCACCACCTACCTCAAACTAGAGGATGCCCACTGGTCTCTTCAGCATAAAGAGCCAAGAACATGTCAGAGTTATGCTATAGCTGATATCCCTGTCTGTGTATAGTGGGGGAATTAGAAGGGAGGGAGAAAAACTGAAGCCCTGGGGAAGATGGAAATAGTGATCCTTTAGCTGCACGGATGAGGTGGACATACAGTGGTTGCATTTTTGGTGACTCAAAAGTATTATATTCTGGATTCCACATGAAAACTCTCCAGGGACATTGGTGTGTGCTTCCAATGTTGAGCTCAAATTTTACTGAGATACTTCCATAGTAAGAGGGACTGTACTGGGTGTATTTCATATAATCTAGAAAACTTGGAGAGAGTGAAGAACAGGCCAACCACAATACTATTCTTGATGGCTATTATAAAGTGCCCTGAGTGACCCAAACAAACCCATAACATAAACAGGGATGGCATAACAATAACCATTGTGTTTTCTTCTCAGCTTAATGAGAGAAAAGTTGAAATTTCTATTATGTTGTGTACTGATGAATGTTAAGTATAGGACTTAACTCTGACAGTTGACTGGCTATTTAGAGTTACACAAGGTAAGAAAAGATCTGTCTCTATTAAGGACTACCTCTCTAATCTATCTCAGTAATGTGTCAATACATAGAAGGGTGGATGGTACAATTGGGGGTCTAGTGAAAATCTGGCCATTCTGTGTCATTGATATACAATTTACCATGGGGAGATGGTGGTAAGCGGTCAGCAAGTGCAAACAAAGCTCCAGGAGAGCTTCTCCCCCATCCCCCCAAAAGCAATGGATGTGTTAACTTGATTGTTGTAGTCATTTTACAGTATATAGGTATACCAAATCATATGGTATACCTTAAAGGTGCACAGACTTTGTCAATTATACCTCAATAAAGCTAGAAAATATTTTCAACTTGTATTTACTTCTTAACCTTACAGTGAAAAACTTTAATGAATTAAGATGTTAATTGTAACATGTCTATAAATCATAAAATTCAGTTTTGTTTTGTTTTTATATTCCCATAAAAGTTATCTTCTGTGCTTCAATATACACAGTACTTCATTTAATCCTAGGAGGTAGTCACTAATTTTTAACTTTTATTTGAGGTTCAAAGAGGTCAAATAACTTATTTAAATATTTTCTAGCCTTCTCTTTCTTACATAGTAACCTCTGCATGAACATATGAATTCCTGTGTGCTGGGTTAAGCTTTAATTGACCATCTTTCTCTTCAGAAGTACCGGAATACACCAAGAACAACCAGCCATCAGAACAGAGATGGCTAAACCAAGGACCTGTTAGAACCAGGACTTGGGGGCTGTTATCTGTGCTGCAACTTAGGCAGTTTTACTTTTACTTTTTTTAGATATTGGGGCTCTACCTATTATTTTTTGAGAAAAATACCAAGCTATAATAATTGGTTAAAATTCATAATGCCCCTCATCTCCAGAAACATAGCAAGGGAGGCTGGAGGCTGAGCTTAGCAGTTTTGACATTTCCCCCAACTAGAGTTTGAGGGTTTACTTTAGGCCAAGATGTATTAATGTGCTAGCTAAGGCACTTCAGTTTTGAAGATCAAATGCTCAAAAGAATAAACACCTAGGCAGTCATTGCAGGTTCATTTTGGAAGAAATTGCTTTCTATATATTTTCACCATTTTAATCCTCATATAAACATTGTATAGAGCTGCCTAGATTGGCCAAAATATTTCAAAGCTCAATATTTAAGTAATATCTTGGTGTGGTGATGGGGGTAACTACACTTACCATGCAAGCATCTAGCAATGCATATAATTATCACGTCCCTATGTTGCTGTATATCACCTTTATTCCAATAAAAAATGAAGTCATGAACATGTATATATTTTTTCATCCTGAGATTGGCTATGAAGAGCTTAGTACTTTTTAATCACTTCTTTATGGGAACAAGTATCAATTTGGACTATGGAGTAAACAGCATCCATAGCTCATGACTTGGAGGATTTGATGAGAGGTGGTACATATTTACCTGAGGATTCAGTATGGCAATAACTCATTTTCCAGATTGATAATTAGGAGATATAAATTACTTGTAAATTTTACCTTGCTTAATTCTAAAGGGGTTTAAGATACAATATGAAAATATTTCTTGATAACTGCAGTTAGAATGCAAAAAAGAATACACACACAAAACACATACATGTCAGAACCAATTTTAAATGAAGGGAGGGAGAACCAGATTGGAATCTGGAATTAATGAAGTATAGAAACTGAACAATCAATTAGTGGCCCAAACAAGAAGCAGGACCCACTGGATAGGGTATTATTTTCTGATGAAAAGAAACAATTTAAGCTACCAACATAACTTTTATTGACACTGAATGCTAAGAAGGACATATTAGGAGGATCCTTATCTCTAACTTCAGTTTTTTAATAAATACAACACTTTTCAAATGGATGCTTCTTAGATTCTCCAGAAATTCTGAGTATCGCATCAAATCAGATTTCAGTGGACGCATTTCTATGGGAAACAAGGCGAACTAGTGCAGGCACAAATACTGCTGGGAATGGAACAACATGAGACCAGTTCTTAGAGTATCGGGAGGAAGGAGTCCACAAGTCCTCTAGGACTTTTGCTCAAATTTGAGCTCTTGGTCATAGTACAGATTTGTCTTGATTAATAAGAAAGGATTGGGGAGGGGACAATAATCCATTGAGCAGTGTAAGAGTGATGGAAACTTTGCATTTCTGTTCCAAGTGTTGAAATTTCTCTATAAAACTCCAAGTCCTATACCTTGAAGGGTCCCAGTTTGGTTTGAATATAGTTTTGAGATGAGACAGTCCTTATCCTGCAGATAATGGAAATAAGGGTGATTTGAAAGCAGCATTAAGGAAGGATTGAAGGTAAGAGTAAGAATCAGACAGTTGACTGGAAACATTAAAAGGACTGTGGGAGTCATTAACCAGTACAAGGTGACTAGATAAACACACGGTAGGTCAGGGGAACAATCCTGTGCAGACAGTGTGCTAGGCATCCTCTGTGCTAAGGAAGCTTGCAAATTTTATATGGAGTTTGCTGGTATTTTCCATATTCAGGCCACCAACTCATAAAGAGAATCAAGTTGGTTCATATACCAGGCATTAAAGTAAGTCACAAATACGTACAACTTTGAATGTTTATTTCCTCTTCTACACTATGAACTTCATGAGGACAGAAACTGCTTGTACTGTTTACTACTAAATATCCATTAAAAAGCAGATGGCTTGACAATAGAAGAAATTCAAAAAATGTTTATGGAAGGACAGAATTACAATGCCTATGCCTCTCACTGAATATTGGCTATTTATAATCAGGGAAAGGTCACTTTATCCCTGTTATGGATGAGGATGTGAGGCGGAAAGTCTTAAAGCATTATACATCCTACAGCCCTATTCATCTGCTTAATAAGCAGCAGTGCCATCATTGAACCCAGGTCTGCTGTATGTCAAAGACCTTTAGCCAGCACGGTCTCCTTAGCAGGCAAACAGATACTGTACACAGGGCATCAGCTGAAGTGTTAGGTTTTGGAAATGCTGCAGAGGAAACTATGACATAGTCTCAGCCTCTGAAGCAGAAAGCAGAGGGTCTCATAAAACTAAGCTTTTTTTTCTTTTTTTAAGATCTAAAGATATGAAAAAATCACAATAGGTGTCGGCACAAACATTTAATCCTCATGAGAGAGGATCAGAAGTTTCTGATGAGAACCTTGAAAGGTTGACAATAGAAGAATTTGAGTCCAGTAGCCCGTATGGACCTGTGGGAAGTGTGGTTGGCAAATGTTTGGCCCTTATGACCCCCTCCCTCCCTCCCTCTCTCTCTCTTTCTCTAGTCTTCCATGAACATAATATATGACATAACGGATTTTGCAGATGTAATTAAGGTTCTTAATAAATCACTTTAAAATAGTGAGATAATCCTGGATCATCTGGCTAGGTCCAATATAATCACATAAGCTCACTTTTTAATCTATTTTATTTGCTGCATCTTTTTCTCTTTGATTATATCAGCTATACTGATGATTCATGTATAGATAATTCATTTGTCTAGTCAAAGAATCAGCTTTTGTTAATGCTCTCATTTTATTTTCTATCTGTTATTTTGCCCTTAATTGTATTTTACTTCTTATTCTTTTCAGATTTACTGATTTTTTTCAAGCTTAGTTGAACAGTTTTTTTACCACATTCTAATAAGCATACTCAAATCCATAAATCTCTGTAAATTGTGCTTTAGATGTAGTCCACAATTTTGACAGATGCTACTTCCATTGTTCTTAAACTCAAAGGATCTCATCATTTACATTAGAATCGATTCACATTTGGCTTACTTAGTGCTTTTTTCCTCAAGACATACAAGATTTTTATCATTCCTTTTATTCTAAGATTATTTGTTTTAGTTACCTATTGCCATATCAAACAACCATTCTATTATGTTCAAGGATGCTGTAGGATATGAATTTAGGCAGTGCGCTGTAGGAATGGCTTGTCTCTGCTCCACAATATTTGGGGCCAGACTGGCAACATTTATGACTGGTGCTGCAATCGTTTGAAGGCTAGTCCCATGCTCATATTTCTGGCACCTAGGCTACAATGTGTTGAAGGCTGAGCGTAGCTAGGAGAGGATAGTAACTACAGGTGGACTCTCCATTTGGCTTAGGCTCCTCACAGCATAACAGCTGGATCCCAAGAAGAAGCATCCAGACAGCAAGTATTCTAAGAGACCTAGATGGAATCTGCTTGACTTTTTGATGATCTAATGTCAGCAGACACATAGAGTGACAGCCATGGTATTCTATTGGATGAAACCATCCCAGATTCAAGGAGAAACAGAGCTTCCCTCTTAAAGGAAGGGGTCTCTAATAATCTGTGGTCATGTTTAAAAACTGCCTCCATGGCACTATGTTCAAATAACATGTTTCTGTGCGATGTTAAATCTTCTGCCTCATATATTTCCCCACACCTTTATTCTCAATTATTTTTTAATTTTAAGTATATCATTTAAAAGCAGGTTATTGTTGGGACTTCTTGTTTATTGAATATTAGAGACTGTCTTTTGATTGCGCCAGATTAATACAGCAGGTAGTGATCCATGTGTCCAGGCTTGAGCACTGTTTTAATTGTGCTTTTACTTACTTCATTGCTTTTCTACTTATATTCTGTTTTGTGAAGGCTTTGGGTGCTCTGAGACTAAAGCCAGGACAGTAGGTAGACATTTAGGTTTGTAAGTGCAATTGGGAGCTGCCTCCCAGTTCCTGCCTGACTTAGTACACCCTGATCCCATCTCTGCCTTGGGGCTCTGCAGACAGTGTGGAGGAAACTAATCAGTATAAATAGAATCATCTACCCGAGCTTATCCCCCTGTGTTTGGGTCCTTTATTCTCTCCAGTTTGAATTAGTCATTCCTCCTCCATACTGAGAGCCAAATACTTTCTATATGTCTCTGTAAGAATTTCTTACACATGTATTTCAAGGCTAGGAGGTAGGATTGTGTTTTTCTATATCTTGATTTCTCCTTTGTTGCCTCTTTGGTTGGGTTTGGAGAGCAAGCCCATGCTAGTTTGATATCTCACCCCAAAATCCTTGGTTTCATAAAGTTAAATCCATCTGATATTTTAAAAGCAAATATAAATGCAATGGTCTATTACGCATTTGCTCTTTAGCTTAGAAAATCTAGTCATTATAAATGAGAGTAAATCTCTTACTAGTGCACAGCACTTAATGAATATGATGATGCCATAAAATCCATATTCTCAATGCTCCGGACAACACTACGACATAGTTATAAATGAGTAAACAGAGAAGTGACTTGCCTATAAATACAACTAATCAATATAGATGGAGCTCAAATTCAGATCCTTTGACTCCCCACATTTCTTTCTACTATTTCCTCTCAATGCTAAGTTTAAGAGCATTTTTCCAAGTCGCAAAAACAAGAGCCACAGATAGAGAGCATGTTGAGTGAAGACATTTTAAAAATAAGGGTTTTAAAATATTTAATGTAAGTGCAGCTATTGTGAGTGAGAAGAACAGCTTAAAATGATGAATTAACTATGTAGGTTTAGAAACCCAATGGCAAAATAAACAACTATCTGGTGTGCATGTTTATTTTCTAAATATAGATTTTTCGATAGATTTTATTTGATACAATTTCAAATTAATGGGAAGTTGCAAGTATAGTACTAGGAACTTCCTTTATTCTTCACCAGATTCACCGCTATTTTATGAGTTTCTCTGTCTCTCTGTAGATATATAAACAGTCTCATAGACACATGTATAGACAGATGTATAGGCATAGATATATATAAAATTATACTTGTCTCCCAAACCATTTAAGAGTTAAATCACACATACAATGAATCTTTACCCTAAATACCTCAGAAGGTATGTGCCTAGAACAATAAACCACAGTAAAATCACCACAATCAGGAAATTTAACATTGATAACATTTAATATTCTCTAATAAAACATTTTCACTGATAAAATTTAACATTCTCTGATTTAGGGATATACAAACTATAGCCCTCAGGTCAAATATAGACCAGTGCTACTTGTGAATAAAGTTTTTCTGGAACACAACCACATTTTGTTCATGACTGTTTTTGAGCTACAATAATAGCTGAATAGTTGCAACTGTGACCATATGACCCACAGGGCTGAAACTTGTGGCTATTTGATCCTTCACAGAAAAACATTCTGATCATGCTTCTTATTCAAAGTCCATATTCAAATTTTCACCGTGTTCAAATATTAATATTCATAGTTACATTTCCTCATTTGGTTCCACGTGAGATCACTCATTACCTTTAGTTATTATGTTTTTCTTATCTCCTTCAGTACATAACAGTTCTTCATCCTCTTTCCATTTAATGACATTGAAAGTTTTGAAGAGTAGAGGCCACTTATTTTATACAAAGTCTCTTGAAATTGGTTTATCTGATATGTCCTTATGATTAAGCTTACACATTTTCAGCAGTAATAACACAGAAAAGATGCTGTGTTCTCAGTGCATCCTATCAGTTTCTCCCTTTGTTAGTGAAATTCACTTTACTCCCTCAGTTAAGTGGTGTTTGCTAAGCTCTTTCAATAGGAAGTTAGTATTTTGCCTTTGATATTAACTTATAATTTGTTGGTAGATAGCTAAGATGATATTAATTATTTTGTTGTGAATAAATTGTCATTGATGGTAAAAAATAGTGATTTCTAAAGCCTCACATACATATTTTAATATCTTGGTAGGATGATGAAGGTCAGGCCTGTATACACGAGGTGGAGGAGAAATGCTTGAAGGCCAGGATTCACACAGAATGCTGAGCCTTGTCTTCAGTGCCTTTTTGAGTGTGAATAATGGATGTGGTACTAAAAACAGGGAGCATTGCTTGGCTAACAGATTATTTATGGAGTAAATATTATAGGAATGCTCAGGATAAATTCTGAATAATAATCTTTCAGAAAATGCAGTATAGAGATTCAAATGCAAGACTATAAAATGAATAGGACACTTCTGTCAGTTCAAAATGTTTCAGCATAAGGCATGACTGTCTACATGCCAGAAAGAAACAGACCACCACATACAGGCTTGGGTAACAGTGATTTACAGTAGCTGTTCAATATATCAATTAGCACATAAGGCTGTGAGAAGCAAGTCCACTGGGCTGAGCTGAGACACAGTCTCCATGTCCTGGATAGGGCCAGTCACTTACGCTGCCACATTCAAAATTACTTTTTCAAGTAGTGGGAGCTGACATACCAAATGTATGAAACTTCTGATTTGTTTCAAGAAAGTCACAGTGAGGGTCACAACCTGTTCTTCACAGTCAGACTTTGTTCAGGAAGTAATTAGAAGAAGGATGACGAGGGAAGCAAGAAAGAGAACACTTTCTTCCAACTGTTATTGACTTAGCATTGATTGATGTTTTAGTTCTGTCCACTCTCTGGTATTAAAAAGAGATGATTTGGAGGACTTATTTTGAGTACATTCATTTTCAATTTCCATGCAATATTGGCTTAGAATAAAGCAAATAGTGAAATGATAATGGTAAAGAAGGGTAGCAGGTGTTTTTCTAGATTGTACCAGAGGGATTTCCTGATAAAGCACAAAGCAAGTAGTAGAAAAGAAATCTCACAGCATATTTTATGTGGTTGGAGTATCTATAGGTCTCTCTCTCTAAGTATTTAGATAGAACATTGAAAATGTTCTTGTAAATACTTGTTTTTAGGCAATACTTATGTGTAGTTTTAAGATCATTAATTTTTATACTATGTGGGGAAGGTATAATTTTTGGGAAGTAATAATGGTAGAACAAGTCGGCCTCAGTTGTAGTATCCTAAAAAGGCAATGAATAGTCATTTCTCCTTATAAGGTATAAATACAAGCCCCTGAAGAAAACAAGGATTAAGTGAAAGGAACAAATAGTACCGGTGTTGAACCTCACCATATCTTGGCACACATGTATGACGATAAGTGCTAATGTTTGCTGAGTCATTATGAGTATTCAACTGAATGCCATACAAACAGATTTATAAATCTTCATTCAACTGCTGTTCTTTTCCACTTGCAGAAGAAAACTATTTTGCATGCTATTGGTCATAGAAACCTCCACTTAGCTTCTTTGGAAAGTTGATTTCTGAAGACTATATTACCTATGAAAATCTGGATCATTAGTTTCATAATCCTCCATGATGGAGATTTGATAGGAAGTTAATTTCAAGTTGCAAAATGTCCAAATTATTTTTAAGACTGGAAATATCTTCCTGCTCCAATCACTGCCAGTTTGCTTTTGTAATTCAATTATATATTCACTCAAAATATTTATGAGAGCCTACTATGGAACAGAAGTTTTTCTAGCAGCTTTAAAGCCACCAAAAGACACTATGTATGTATTGGGGGGAGGCTTCATGGTTACACAGAAGTGAAAGGACATGAAGGTTTTAAAACAAACTCAACATATCACTGTTTTGTATTCAAGTTAAGATTTCCACAAAATAGGTACTTAGGATCACACTTTAAAAGAAATAGCCTTCCTGTGGAAAAAAAAATAGTCGTTTCCAAACTACAGATGTTAATAGTTTGTAAAGACTCAAGAGTATTGTGTGTTCTTCTGTATCTTGATATTTACCAGGATGACATACTAGGCACAAAGGCCCAATCAGAGTTTTCCATGGGACAAGGAGAAACACAGGAAGTGCTATAGATTTCTTATAAAATTATGGTAGTTTGCAGGACAGGCTTTCCAGACAGTTTGCCTGAATTCCAGTCCTGGCTCTGCCATCTACTAGTGTGAGCTTGGGTAAATTTGAGGAAATATAACATCTCTGTGCACTTCCCTACTCAATGAGTGTATTGGGAGGATTAAATAAAAGTATGTAAAATATTTATGAAAGTGGCACATAGTAAGCACTTCATAGGTATCAGTATCACTATTAAATACAAACTACACATATAAGAAAATTCACAGTCCATTAAAGAACAATTGAAAAAAAAATTAACTAAAGAGGCACTTCAAAAAGCTAAAAATATAAACAAAAGGAACTATGAGTAACCAATTATGAAATTTAGCGGCATACGTTATTAAATTGAAGGTATAGATCAAAATTAATCCAAGCATTGGCACATTGAAAAGATAATTGAAATGGACAATTTGGTAAAATCTAATTATGAATCAGAGAAAACACAAGATATGCTATCAGAAATTTGAAAGCAGATAAAATTATTCATAATGATGGTGATTTTTTGTTACCAATTATCAGTCTTGTCATTTGCCTCTGGAAAATGTAGGTTCTTTGTCTGGAGCCCAAAACCAAGTGAAAAGATTCAAAGTCATGTGGTTGAAACACAGCTTTCTTGTATTTCTCTGACACAGGGGTAAGATAATAGGATGCACATGTCAGGTACCTGGGACGTTGTTTAGTCCTTACGAACATGATGGTATTTGGAATAGAAATTTGGATTTCGCAGGCTTGGCAAGGTTTTGCTTCCTAACTTATTCTTCTGTACTTCCTCTGTGTTCTCCCTTAATTCTGAAAAACATTGATTTTCAAAATACCAGCCTGGTTCAGCTAGGTTAAGGGAAACAAAGGAATGGGGTTGGGCCGGAGACTTAGAGGGGTAGCATCACACTTTTGGGAACTGGGTATATGATGGCAGCTTTAAAAAGCTCTAAGAGTTTAGGTGAAATTCAGGGGGCCTTGGAGAATTGTTTCCTTTTAATGAGGAGATTATTTGACAGTCATTTCTGTACTGTGATTATTTCCAACACCGGAAGAGTGTCTACCCCATGGTCAGTGGTGAATACATGTTTGCTGAGTGACTAAGACCAGTTTTACAGACAGACCAGGTGATTTATTACATCTTACCTGATTATGGTCCTGTGGCAGGGACAACCTTATGACAGAAATGAGGCAAAGGGGTTCCACTCTTCTGGGTTTTTTGTTTTGTTTTGTTTTAATCAACGTTGCCCTACTCAGTCCACTAAATATGCCTGCTCTAAGCATGCCTTGGTCTTATGCCTTTGGGGATATTTTAAAGGCACATTTGTGCAAATATAATTATTAGTGATTAAATAGAACTTTATTTACAAAATACATTTCATCAGAGAAGACTCTGGCTGTAGCAGCTAGTAACAAGTATCACCCTCCTGGAATATCCCAGGCAGCAGTAATGACAGCACTAATAGCTCTCAGTTACCAGTGCATCCACCAGTATCCAGAGTAGCAATTTCAAACGAAGTGTAACACTATAAGGACTTTACAGGCCATCCAGATATCTCCACTAATAGCACACAATTACATGTGCATTCAGGCCTGTAACCTTCCCTACTCCCAAGATTACTGGCGTGATATCCTGGCAAAAATTAAAGTGTGCATTTGTAGGTGATGCAAATATGTGGGAAGCATTTCCTGTTGGGAGATGAGGTCAAGTATATCTCCCACATAAGACCCATAACAAGATAGAGTCTAGCTATCATGGGGAATAGGACCAGGAACACTGAAGAACCCACCCCTAAAGATTAGCTCACAGTACCTACCAAAGACTGAGCTTGGACTAGGAGGATAGAGAACTTTCTCTCCTTACCATTAACCTATCAATGAATAACAAGCAATAGCATTCACCACTAGGTGACTGGCAAAATCATAGAGAAAGATGCCCTCTTTGGAACAGACAACCAAAAACTAAGGACATAGCACAAACATTGAGAAAAATTCTTCATCAACCTCAAGCACTCAATCTCAGCAAAGTTAATGTGGAGAAAAGGGAGCCCTGGTGCATTATTGATAAGAATGTCAATTGGTGCAGTCACTGTAGAAAACAGTATGGAGGTTCCTCAAAAAACTAAAAACAGGAATATATTCATAAATGATGTATCTGATAAGGGGTTGACATCCAAAATATATAAAGAACTCATGCACCTCAACAAACAAAAAGCAAATAATCCATTTAAGAAATGGGAAGAGGACATGAATAGACACTTCTCCAAAGAAGAAATTCAGATGGCCAACAGGCACATGAAAAGATGCTCCACATCGCTAATCATCAGAGAAATGCAGATTAAAACCACAATGAGATATCACCTCACACCAGTGAGGATGGCCAACATCCAAAACACAAACAACAACAAATGTTGGCGAGGATGTGGAGAAAAGGGAACCCTCCTACACTGCTGGTGGGACTGCAAATTAGTTCAACCATTGTGGAAAGCAGTATGGAGGTTCCTCAAAATAGAAATACCATTTGACCCAGGAATTCCACTCCTAGGAATTTACCCTAAGAATGCAGCAGCCCGGTTTGAAAAAGACAGATGCACCCCTATGTTTATCGCAGCACTATTTACAATAGCCAAGAAATGGAAGCAACCTAAGTGTCCATCAGTAGATGAATGGATAAAGAAGATGTGGTACATATACACAATGGAATATTTTTCAGCCATAAGAAGAAAACAAATCCTACCATTTGCAACAACATGGATGGAGCTAGAGGGTATTATGCTCAGTGAAATAAGCCAAGCCGAAAAAGACAAGTATCAAATGATTTCACTCATCTGTGGAGTATAAGAACAAAGAAAAAACTGAAGGAACAAAACAGCATCAGACTCACAGAACCCAAGAATGGACTAATAGTTACCAAAGGGAAAGGGACTGGGGAGGATGGGTGGGAAGGGAGGGGCAAGGGGAAGAAGGGACATTACGATTAGCAGATGTAATGTTCGGGGGGCACGGGGAGGGCTGTACAACCCAGAGAGGACAAGTAGTGACTCTATGGCATCTCACTACGCTGATGGACAGTGACTGCAATGGGGTTGGGGGTGGGGGGGGGAACCTGATGAAGGGGGTAGTGTAATCACCATAATATTACTCATTTAATTGTAGATTAATGGTATCAAAATAAACTAAAAAAAAACTAAAAACAGAATTTCCATATGATCCAGCAATTTTACTTCTGGGTATAGAAACAAAACCTGTAAGCAGGGTCTTGAAGATAATTTATATACCCATGCTCACAGCAACAGTATTCACAATAAGCAAATGGTAGAAGTAACCAAAATTCCCCTTTGATGGTGAATGGGTAAATGAAATGTGGTATATGTGTGTGTGTGTGTGTGTGTATACACACACACAATGGATAATATTCAGCCTTCAAAAGGAAGGAAATTTTGACACATGCTATCACATGGATGAAACTTGAGGAGATTATGCTAAGTGAAATAAACCAGTCAGAAAAAGATAAATACCATATGATTCCATTCACATGAGGTACCTAGAGTTTTTAAATTCATGGAGACAGAAAGTAGAATGGTGGTTGTCAGGGGTGCATTGTGCAGTTGTTTAATGGGTACTGAGTTTGAGTTTTGCAAACTGAGAACAGTTTTGAGATTGCCTGCATAAGTGTACACTTCAAAATGGTTAAGATGGCAAATTTTATGTTGGGTGTATTTTACCACAATCAAAAATATAAAGCAGGGATAACTGTATGAAAACAGATAAAGTGGACATCATAGCAAAGAAAATTACTAAAGGTAAATTGGGACAGCACATGATTATAAATGGATACATGGTATCCATACACCACGAAGATATAACTATGCTGGTTGTGTATTAACCAAACAACAGAGCTTCCACATACACAAAGCAGAAACTGATGGAGTTGAGACACAGATTAGGCAACAGTTATAGTTGGACCTCAAACACCCAACATTCAACAACTGATAGAGCTACTATACAAAAATCAGCAAAGATAGACTGACTGAACAAAATGATCAATAGGATCTAATTGATATATAGAACACATTCCACTCAACAACAGCAGAATACACACTTGGTTCAGGTGCCTACAGAAAATATACCAGGATAGACTATATACTGGACCATAAAACTAACCCCAACAAATATAAAAGATTGGAATCCTATAGAATATAGTCTCTGAACATGATGGAATCAAGCTAGAAATCTGCAAATCTGGCAGACAATAGGGAAATCTCTAAACAATTGGAAATTAACATAATTTTAAATAATCAAAGAAGTCAAGTCTCAAGGGAAATAAAAATTAACTGAATGAAAATGAAAATAAGACAAAATATATAGAATGAAGCTTAAGCAGCCCTCAGAAATTCATAACACTAAATGCTTACATTAGAAAGAAGAAAGGGTCTCAAATCACAGACCTAAGTTCTTACCTAAATAATATTGAAGAAAAAAGAGAAATAAACCCAAAGCAAGTGGAAGTTAATAATAAAGATAAAAACAGGAATCAATGAAACTGAAAGGAAGAATAGAGACAAATCAATAAAATTGATAAACCTCTAGGAAGACAAACAAAATTAAAGACATCAATATTAGGGATAAAACAGGAAATATCATTACAGTTCCTACAGTCATTAAATGGATAATAAGGGAATAATATTGACAATTGTATGCTCATAAATTTGAAACTTTAGAAGAAAGGTATCAGTTCCTTGAAAAACCACAAATTATCACAACCTCCCTCAACAAAGTTATATAGGCAATATAATTAGTCCTATAACCAATAAAGGGGTTGAATTTGTAGTTTACAAAGGTCCTGAAAAAGAAGTATGCAGGCCGATGTGATTTTACTGGAAAATTCTATGAAATATTCAAAGAAGTTAATACAAGTCTATACTCTCTACCACAAAATCAAATAGGATGGGGCATTTCGCATACAATTTTATGAAGCCAGTATTACCCTGATAACAAAACCACAAAGATAGACTAAAAAAACAGTGTAAAGAAGAATCACCCTACCTGGTTTTAATGCTTACATATAGCCACACAATGAAGAGAGCATAGTGTTTGCTGAGGAATGGACACCTAGATCAGTGGAACATAATAAGGAACCCAGAAATAGACCTAACTAATATGCCCAACTGTTTTTGACAAAGGTGCAAAAGCATTTCAATAGATGAAGAATGAATAGTCATTTTAACAAATTATCCTGGAGCGATTGGATATCCATACTCAAAAAAAATAAACCTTGTCCTAAATATCATACTTTATACAACAACTTAATGCAAAATGGATCACAGATTGAAATGTAAAATTATAAAATTTTAGAGAGAGGTTTGATACATAGGGCTGGGTGAAGAGTTCCTAGACCTGACATTAAAAGCATGATCCATAAAGGGAAAAAATAAACAAGACTTCATCAAAATGAACAACTTTTGCTCTGTAAAAGATCCTATAAAGATGATAAAAGACAAGCTGCAGACTGAGAGAAAATGTACATCGCATATCTGACAAAGGACTTGTATCTAAAATATATAAAGAGCTCTTGATATTCAGTAGTAAAAAAAGCAATTAGAAGATGCTAGCTGTGTGTCCCACAACCAGCAGGTAGGGTGGACCTATAATGATTCCTTTTCACCTGGGAATGTCATATCATTGATGAAAATTACATGGGCTGAAAACAGACAGAGAAATTCCTAAAAAGAGTACAAGAACTGAAGAAGGAGGTGGAAAGACTTAAAAGGAACAGGCCAACACCCAGAATCAGTGTTAGAGAAAATTCTTCAGAGCTGGAAAAGCTAAGTGTGCATTTTATTTCAGTGTTCATGGCTGAAGACAAGTAGCCCTAAGGATAGCCTATCTGGGCTAGGGACACCAGGGCTTTGCCAGTCAGGAAAACATAATATCACTGAATAGAGACTGTGAGGCTCTAAACAAGACTTGACTAGAAAAAAGCAGACAGACATCCAACTCTCAATGATGTGGTTGAAAAAAGGAGTTTACTTTTGAACAGGTGATTTCTCTTGTTGTCTGTTTTCTCTTTCTGAGGGGCAAGGATTCAGAGGATTTAAATTTAAAAGGAAGTCAACAATGCTCCTCAAAAGATCCATTATACTCACATTTTCAATGGGGGCTCCCTCCAGCCATCTGTGTACTGGCCTGGCCCTTGTAGAACCTAGCTTCAGTGCTAGATTGAGCTGTCTTGAGTGAACTTACTGCTATTTTTACCCCTTATACTGACTTAGATATTATAACCATGGATTATGCCCCCCATAAGGATGTTGGCGTGTATGACTTCAGGAACTTGTGTAAAATGGAAGTAGCCAATGGAATGATTAATGTTCAGTGGACTAATGTGCTCAAGTACAGCTAGTAGGCCAGAGTCTGGGTGAGGAGAGGTGGCAGGAACTTTTCCAGTTATGCCAGTTTGAAGTGATTTGCCAGGGATTCCTTTATCATCAAGTATGCTTTTTGACAGTTATCTTCTTTCAGATTGGCCATGGAATGGAGAAACCAGAGTGCTAAGCCTAGAGGAAAACCCCCAGAAACCTCAATACAGCATGGCTGTAGAATTACCTCTAGTCTTGTATGATTTTAAGTTTGAAAACAATATGACTGGGAGGTTCAAGAGTTTTGACGTAACCCACCTACAACAACTAAGGGCTAAATAGACTGTTAAAATTCACATGTTGTATAGTATAAAGAAGGACCAGACTCTGCTATAGTACCCTATGGGACAAGACTGAAGATGGAGTGATAAAATGGAGAAATGTTAAGCCCTCTGTCATAAAGCAGACCACTGCCTTTGTAGTAGTGTTATTGGCTGTGAATGCTGCTGTTTTTGCCAGGATGTGTCTCAGACGCAATTAAGAGTGAAACCAACAGACAGGACTACAGAGCAACCAACAAAGCTCTTTCAGTGAGTGAAAAGAGGAAGCTCCTGCTACTCAGGAGGGGCCCCAAGAGAGGATAGGCCAGGAGAGCTGTGGGGTCTGCAGTTTATATTGTCTCCTGAGAGGAGGAAGTCCCATGCTCCCAGAACCAAATAGAGAACTGAACTGATAATATCGCAACCCACTCTTGACTGGCTGAAAGTACAATGCTTCATTTGCATAGGGCATAACCAATCAGAGTGGAGGTCTATCTAACTAAGTGTACTTTTTAAGTGGCTGAGTTTGATTGGAGCTTCTTGAAACTTACAAGGGCCTGAAGCTTCTTGAAACTTACAAGGGCCTTGAAACTTTCAGGGGTCTTGAATTCCATCTGCCTGCATCCCTCTATTACCTGCCTCAGTAGGAGTGAAAATGCATATATATATATATATATAAATCCCTAATAGATCATCCCAAGTGTCAAGGATAGGAATTTTGATCCAGCATTTCATAGTCAGGGGATGCATTGAGCACCCCCACTTATTTTACACGGAAGAAACAAAAGCCAAAAGGAACTGTAATGACACACTACAGGAAGAGAATATTTTGGAGAAACCAAGAAAGAGGCTGTATATTGATACAGAAATAAAAAGCATCATCTAACCATAGAAAACTCACCATGACTAAGAAGGCATCAACCAACTTTTAGTAGGTGAAAGGAAATACAAAAAAATTTTACTGCAAGAAGTCCTAGAAATTCAGATGATCAGCTCTCAAAAAACAAAAACAACAACAAAAAAATACCCACAAGGCCATTTTAAAGTTCTTGTTGCTTAAATAAGAGTTCAAACCTTTCCTTATCTCTGTCCAAAAAGATTGATAGAAGCAAAAATATTGTAAAATGGAAATGTATTATGTGCATGTGGAAACCTGTGCCTTGTGTTCAAATTCATTAAACTCTGATCCTGCAAGTGTCAAAAAAAGATAAAATGGGCTATAGACATGAAAATAAATTTCAATGAAGAGGATATACAGATGGCAATTGAGCACATAAAAAGATGTTTAATATTAAACAGGGTAATGCAAATGAAAACTTCAATGGACTATTACTATACATATACCAGAATGACTTAAAAAAATTTAAAATAACACTAAATGTTGGTGAGAATGCAAAGAAACTGCATACATTTCACCAGAGAAGCTATGGATGGCAAATAAGCACATGAAAAGACGTTCAAGTTTTGCCAACAGGGAAATGGACATTAAAATAATGAGATATCCGTACCTACCTAACAGAATGGCTAAGATAAAAATAGTGACCCTGCTAAATGCTGGAGAGGATGTAGAGACTGGATCACACACTGCTGGTGGAAACACAAATGGTTCAGCCACTCTAGAAAAGAGTATGGCAGTTCCTTACAAAAAAGCATGTGCAACTTACTATATGTGCCATTACCACATGACTCAGCAATTGCACTCTTGGGCATTTGTCCCAGAGAAATGAAAACTTTAAATTCACAAAAAACCTATATAAGAATGATCGTATCAGTTTTATTTGTAATAGTTCAAGAATCAGAACAACCAAATGTCCTTCAATAAATGAATGGCTCAAAAAATGGTTGTATATCCATACCATGGAATATTACTCAGTAATAAAAAAACTATTGATACACACAATGACTTGAATATAAAAAGTTATGTACTGAATGACTCCACTTATGTAACATTCTTGCAATGACAAAATTATAGAGATGAAGAACAAGTTACTGGATTCTTGGGGAGGGAGTGAGGTGGCTGTGGTTATGAATGAATAGAACTTTTCTGTTATCTTGACTGTAGTGGTAGCCACAGGAAACTACACAAGTGCTAAAATTGTATAGAACTAATACACACTTGTGCACACTGGTGAAATATGAATATGGTAAATGTATCACAGCAATTTCATTTTTCTGATTGTGATATTGTACTATAGATATGCATGACATTACCATTGGAGGAACCTAGGTTAAGAGTATAAGATTTCTATTTCTTACAACCTATATGAATTTACAATGGTCTTAATACTTTTAAAGAAAATTAAAGCAACTTTGGAGTATCATTTAAATGCTACTAAACTCTCAAAAAAATAACAATCATAACATAAAAACAAAATGCAATATTGTATAAAAGAATGTTGATGACTCCCAAAATCATTATGCCACATAAAGAAGAAGCTGCATAAAAATGAATACATACTGATTCCATTTATATAAAATGCTAGAAGATGTAAACTAATCTACAGACAGCAAGCAAAACCATGGTTATCTGAGGGTGGGGGTGCAGAAGGGGGCAGGAAGGAGGTGGTGATGGGTATGTTCACTCTTATAATTGTGCTAATGGTTTAACAAGTGTATACATATGACCAAACTCATCAAACTCTCGCTTTTAGCATGTGCAACTATATGTCAACTACAGTTCAATAACACCGTTGAAAATCATACTCTTTTTTAAGGGAAAAAGAACTTTGGAAAGAATAAAGAGAAAAGATACTAGGGGTGGGGAGGATATGATGTTTTAGAATTCTCTGTAGACAAGTCTCCCCTCCATTGCCTGCACTGAAACTGCTGCCACTGATCTGCCTTTGGGAGGCCACCCTCAGTGCCTTAGGAAAGTGGGCTACTCAGTGGTGGGCTTGTGACCTCCCATCCCCATTATTTAAGTCCTTAGGGTGCTTTCAGTAACAGAGCAGGCTGAGATTTTTGGCCCTTCTGAGGACCTTTAGTTGCTGACATCATGGGGTGGGGTGTAACAAACACCACTATGAAGTAGGTGGCCTGGAAGTGATTTATCTGTTTTGGGGGATGGTACTGCCACCCACACACTTCATCCCATTTAGGTTCTGGCCATCTGCACATTGATGTCATGTCCCTCTTTCTGTCCCCACCTAAAGCAGAAGTGACAAGCCCTTTTCCAACTTGCCCGTGGGTTCAAGTGTTGAGGAAACTTGCTTTCAGTGCTCAGTCCTGACCCAGTTCTTATCCCCCATCTTCAGCTGTGATTCTGCCCATCTGGCCCCCAACCCTGCAGGACCTCATGTCCCTCTCTTCTCATATGTATGCCTCTTCCCTCCTTCCCTGCTCCCACCATAGGAGAACTTGATGAAACACACCAATTTTCTCAACAGGCCAGATTTTTATTTTAACATCAGTGTACCCTGTTGCTGTAACACTCAATGCCTATGTGGCCATTTCTCAGCCACCACTAGTCTTAGCAGATATTTCAGTGGTCACTGGTCTCACTGAGAAGTTATTGGTTTTCCAGGTGGTCACTTGGAGTGGTGGGCTCCTCCACCTCCTCTCGGTCCTGCTCTGGCTCATTCTGATTGAGTGTCTCATTAAGTCGATGGTAATGACTGATTAGTGCTGGTCCTTCAGCGGTCTTGTGCTTTCTGACAGGCTTAGCTTTCTTAGGCCTTCTTACAAGGTTAGTAGATTTTCAGAAGTTTTTCTACCCCAACTCTTTTGAAGGAGTCTATTTGCCTTTATGGTTGGCTTCAGGACCTGGAAGAACAACAGAATGAGGCCAAAGGGCATTGGTTTAGGAAGCAGAAGATGGGATATTGATAGAAAGGGGGGCTTCATGAGAAGGGGTCAGGGCTGAGGAGGAGTTTGTGCCAGGTAAGGAAAGAGTAACATTCTTCGGGGAGGGGAATCAATGAAGGAAGGGATAGCTTGGGTAGGGTCATCTTACCCTGCCACTATCTCTGGACATGGGTTGATGATAGGGAATCTTCTTCCTTCCTTTGGAACTTGAGGTAGATTAAGCCATATCTGTATTGGGCTTTGGTCATCTTAGGCATACTTAAGTTTTCCAGTAGTCTGCACCAGGCCTCCAGACCAGCCTATACATGTATATTTCCCAGGACAGTGAGGGAAGGTCATGTGCCTAAGACGTTATAGTAATTAGGAGTTGGTTTTTGTTTTTGTTGTTTGCTTTGGTTTGGTTTTGCTACAGGGACCTTATAATGTTAAAGAAATTTCTTATTTTTAGTTTTTGGAAAGGGCTTTAAAAAATCATGTCTTCTATCAAATGCCTTTGTTATCCCCATTGAGATGATTATTTAAATGAAATATTTCCCTTTTTCACTTGGGTAGGGAATCACAGACATATTTTCCTATCTTAGATCAATCTTACATTCCTAAGGCAAATCCAACTTGATTATGATGTATTATATTTTATTATGCAGTTTTCTATGTATGATTATAAGGAAGATAGTCCTTTAAATTTCATTTCAGGATCTGTTCCTTAGTTTTGAAATCAAGGTTATATTAGCCTTATAAAATGGGTTGGTAAGGTTTCTCTTATTTTCAATTTTCTGGTCCAATTTGTATGAGAGGTAAATTTTACAAAATGCTCAAGGAACAGTTTTATATATAAAGCTTTCCAGATCTTTGGCTTTATTATAGGGGCATTTGTGGCCAGGGAGGGTGCTGATTACCATTTTTATTTCTTTATGAGTTATGGGAATTTTAATTTGAGAGAGGGATTAATTAACGATACCTATTAACAACGAAGCAAAACTGAAGGAACAAAACAGCAGCAGACTCACAGACTCCAAGAAAGGACTAGTGGTTACCAAAGGGGAGGGGGTGTGGAGGGTGGAGAGGAAGGGAGAAAGGGATTGTGGGGTATCACGATTAGTGCACATGGTGTGTGTGGGGTCATGGGGAAGGCAGTGTAGCACAGGGAAGACAAGTAGAGACTCTGTGGCACCTTACTACACTGATGGACAGTGACTATAATGGGGTATGGGGGGGACTCAATAATAAGAGTGAATGTAATAACCACATTGTTTTTCTTGTGAAACCTTCATAAGAGTGTATATGAATTATACCTTAATAAAAAAATGTAAAAAAAATAAACGATACCTATTTCTTCCAGAGTTTGGAACCTATTGATAGATACATGTGTCAGAGACCTAGATAAAGCTGACAGAAAGTTGTGACTTTAGATTTCTAGTCAAGCAGACTTACCTGCTAATAGTTCACTTCTGAATTCACCATACCCCTTACCACATGGCATATTAGAATTTACCTTTCAGCTGGGAGGTAGATCAGAAGATGCTGAGTAGAGCGTGCCCCACTGCTTCTTACAAATTTACCAAGTAAATCTCTGTCTCTTGCTGGGGAGAAGTGAGTGGAGGTGGTGGAAAGCAGCTAATTAAAAATTAGACCGCAACAAAGGAGTCTCCCAAATGATTGGGCTCTTCAGGTTTCTTCTGCAAAATTTAGTCATTTATGCTATTTCCCCTAACAATATGTTCATTTCTTCTTGGGCTTCCAGTTTATTGGCATGTATTTTCATAATACTATTTCATTACTTTTTTAATTGCTATAGTATTTTTCCTTTTCTCATTTATATTATTTGAGTTTTAGCTTTTTTGATGTCTTGCTTGTGGTTTATCTTACTAATGGTTTTAAGTAATCCTTTCTCGATTTATTGTTCTTTACTTTTTGGTCTATATTTCTTCATTTATTTCTGTTTTTTAGTCTATTTCCTTCCTTCTGGTTTCTTTTGCATTTACTCTGTTGCCCTTTCTTCTAGCTTGTTAAACTGAACACATAACTTATTTATCCTCAATATTTTTTATTTCTGATGAATGTATTTTAAAACAGTAAAGTGACAAATTTCTGCATTAGCTGCAAATCACAAATCTAGTGCTAAGTAGTGTTGAATATCTCACATATATGTTCATTATTTCCTCCTTAATCCAAGGATTATTCAGTAGTATAATTTTAGTTTCTAAGATACTAGATTTTTCAGCTACCCTTAAAAAAATATATTTCTAATTTAATTATAGTCAAAGGATGTAATGTGTAGAATGTTAACTCA
>JAVSCE010021616.1:0-16441 GCA_032199065.1 Smutsia gigantea | reverse complement strand
TCATTTCTCTTTATTTTAGTTCTTGCTATTCTTTGCATTCTTTAATAATATTTTTCTGTTCAGTGGTTAGAGAACATCCTGTAAGTTCTACTTCTGAGAAATTGAATTTAGATGCTGGAAGCTGACCTACTCCGCCTGCCTGATGGCCCAGCCAAGGAGGCCGATGGATGGATGACGCACGGCAGGCCTCCGAAGGGGAAGCTACTCATATCCCTTCTATTGTTTCATATGATCATCTCCGCAGTCTGAGCAGCCCTCACTCATCAGAAAAAGCCCCGAGAGAAAAGCCTGTGAGGAGCCGTAGAGCCCTCAGAAAACTCAGCTTGTGACCCTGCACTTCCCCTCAGGCCTGTAGGCTATTGTCGTTGGGTTAGAAAATAGAAGAAAGTTCAGGTGACTTCAGAGTACCCTTCCTTGTTCAGTTTAGCTCCTAGGCAAACAAGAGGGGACTGAGTGAGGGTCAGGAGTACAGCGGGACAAACCGTCCTAGACCTCCTCTGGGCGTCATCACTGTGGTTGCTGCAGCCGGCGGGGTCGCCCTCAGAATCAGCACAGTGGGCACTGCTCACCCCCCGTCAGCAGCCTCAGGTCATCATCGGAAGGAGAACACATGGCCTCCCAGGGAGCCTCAGTGAGCGTCCCGTCAGACACGTCTCAGGACACAGAGCACTGTAGTGCCTTGTAGAAATTTAACCTGAGATTAGGGATCTAAAAGTATGAGAGCAACAGAAATATCTTGAAGAAGAAAACATGGTGACCTGTCATGGTCGAGAAAGCAGGGGAATATTCCAAGAATTAGATTATGCCATTAATCACTGTATAAGACACGTTTTACGATGATTTTTTTAACCAATTCCCTATATATTGCTTGAGTTTTCTGCCAATAAGGGGGCCAGACCACGTTAGAATCTTTGCTAGTGTCTGTGTCCTCACTACCTTCAGCGACAACATCTCACGCCCCTTTGATACCTCATCCCACCCGGAGCTGGACACCCTCAGCTATGCCTAACTCAATTCCTAAGTGTAACACCTATCTTTACTGATAACCGTAATGCTCACCCAGACCTCACTGGAACCCAACCTGAACCCTTATCTGGATCATATTCAGTTCCTTAGATGAGGAGGAGGAGGAGGACGGGGATTGGGAAAAGCCTTTAAGAAAATATGCGAATGGCAGTAGACGCCTACTTGCTACAGAAGCACCGCCGCTTCTCTCAGGCTGCTTGTGGAGGACAAATCCAAAGAATCTTAAGGGTCCTCCCCAAAAATATCAATCACTGTAACGACCTACTGCGCCTGTCTCTAGCTTCCAGTCCAACTCTATGTATGGGCAGCCAATGAGTGTGATTTTCTACCTCCAGCCGGTACAGTAAGAATGAAAGGATCAAGAGATCTGCCAAACAGGTGCCAACCTAAGCGCTTCTCCCCGAAGTATTTGTCAATCTCAGAAAGATCCTGGGAATGACCACAAAAGGTTTTCAAGCTCACGTGGTCTAGGATCATGTTCCATATTCATTCCAGCTCGCTTAACTCTGTTGGTGTCATAACAGTAAACGTGTCTTTCAAGTGAACAATTTTCAGCGTACCCTCTCACCTAGCTTTAGTAAGGAAAGCTTCTGTCATCTATTACCAACTTGGTATGATCCAAACCTTCCCTGGGAAACAGCTTTCCCCCATTTTGTTGGTCACCTGAAACCTTTCTTCGAAGTTTGCCAAGCTCACTGAATTCTGGGCCATGGATCAGCCCTCAGAGAATCCTAAGATAAAATAACGAAACGTGAATGACCTGACCGAGTCATCCCCACTCTGCACTCCTTCTTTGTTCCAGAGACACTGTGGGCCAGTTGGGGTCTGGGAGCAAAGACACATTCTGTGCATATGGAGGGATTGTACTCTGAAGATGCACATGTTTCTAGAAATGAGGAAATGTCTGCATGTATCAGCTGGCCCGTCTCGGCAAAGCTGGTGTCGCAGTTCATCGTGGCTCAGTTTTCCTTAGGTTCTGTTATAAATGAGACTAACTGTACCACCTGCTCTCCATCGTGGAGGTGGGCTGTGTGGTGCTGGAGTGCACTGAGGAAGGCAGGCCTGGGTCTGCACACTGTTTTTTGTGTACCAGCCCAGAAGTGGCACTCTGGATAGAGAATGCCAGGTAGTTGACAGATCCTCTGGCTCCATTGGATTCCTTGCTGGAAGCTTGTACCCCCAGAGCCAGAGAAATGAAAGTTCAGGAGACCAGAAGGCAGACCGGGGTCTTCCTTTCTCAGTCTGGTACTCCAGGCTGCTGCTGCATGGCCTGCGTGTCCAGGTCACGGTGACAGCATTTTTTAACCTTATGCATGAAAGTAGATGGCTCTCCTGATTAAAGGTGGAAGCTGACTTTACTCACCAGAAATGGTTTATCGAATCAACATACCAACCTGTAAGAGGCAAACAGCAAAGGAAAGAGTAAAACACTTTCTTCTGTCACTTGTAGATTCTTCACTAGATTGTAATGTCCATGAAAAGGAGAATCATTTTCTTATCTCTACTGCCTGGTCTAGAATAATAGTGACTGAAAAATATTTGGAGTCAACTGAAATCTCCACTGATTTCCTTGGCATTGTTGTTTAAGTCCTGGGAACACGGCCACCATTTTAGTGGCATTTCAGCAAGGCATCTCCATGGGATTACAGGGACTCTGATTTTGACTCAGATGTAAAATGTACCTATAGGTGCATTTAAATGATCTGGCTGCTGATGAATCTACTGAAAGCTCTTCCTCTCTGATTCTGATGCTTGATCCTCTCAGAGGCAATTTTCGAACGGCTGCCCAAACAGCCGTCGTACATGAGGACTAGATGTGGACAAGTTTAGTTCATAGGAAATATTTTCTTATGAACATTTGATTGTTAGGTTATTTACCATTGATTTACACTGCACATGCCAGTCAGGTAGGGTTACAAACTCCATATTTCTGCTTTGCTTTTCATGTTGAAAGATTCCCAGTATCCTGGCCTAAGTATACTTCAGGGAATCACTTTTATTTTTTAAATTTTTGCCCCCCACCCCACACTGTATTTACTTCCTTGAAAGTATATTTTACATGCAAGGAGTTACAAAAATGCACATCCAAATATGGGAAGTCTGATACACTTCACTGTGTTCTGGAATAAAACATAATATGCTTATAGCAGAATCAAACAGATGATATGCATCTATCATAACTACTCTGGAACCTTTTCTATAGAGTAGGATTCTTCTACTCAAACAAATAACAATATCAAAACCACTTTAGAGGAAGAGATGATGCTCACATTCTAAGATTCACAAATAGTAAGAGGCAAAATAACAACTTCTGAAACTTGGAGAAATGTGGCACATACATATAAATCATGTAGGTCATAGGTGTCTACGACCTCAAACTTCCCTGGGGGGTGGGGGGTTGGGAAACATTTTGAAAGATGAGAGCACCCTGTGCTTGACTCAATGGCATAAGTGCTGTGGAAGCACATGTGCAGCTGTGCATTTATGCAGACACTTCCTGTCAGGAAGGACAGATTTTCAAGCTCTGTCCGTGAAAAGCAAAGCAAACCAAAGGAAAGAATCGTTGATAGCAGAACAGACAAAAAGCACACACAGGAAAGGTTAAAACATGTGTTCACGCTAGAATTCAAACTTATGTTTGTGTGCCACGTCACTGATGGAGGAGTGGCTGGAAATCCAGACAATGATCCAAGAATCTGCAAGGGCAAATCACAGGTGAGCATCCCTGAAGAGTCCTTCCCATGACGAGCTGCTTCATCTCACCAGTCAACCGAGAACTGTACACGGAAACAACCTTGAGATACCAGGTGTCACTGCCATCTGATGGGAGGACATGATATTCAAAGCTGAAGCAGAACACCCTGATACTTACAAACTTTGCTGGGTTTAGAGCCATGGGCTCTCATCCTTGCTGGTGGCAGGGAGACTTCTGGGAGTACTTCAGGGAGTGGTTCACGGCACCTAGTTCATTTGAAGATACCGATAGATACAATCACCCAGTCGGCGGGCATTATAGGCTACAGCCACTCTTGGCATGTCGACTCTACTCACAGAGACGTGTCCAGAAAGTTCAATGCAGTATCGCTGTTTGAACAGTAGAACACTGGAGCCAATGTCCATTAGCAAATGGATCAAGAGCTTTATCGGTCTTCTTTGGTTGCTAAAAATGAATGAGTATAAGGTGTGTGTTTTAACTTGGCTTGATCTCCGAAACAATGAGTTCACAAGTGCCAAAGGGATATGCACTGTAAGAATGATTTGTTGTTTCACAGCACGCCAAACACGACTGATGTGACACATATACTAAAAGCCTAAAAACACACATGAGAAAGGTGAAAACCTAAATCTGGCCTGTTTACCTCTCGAGAAAAAGGACGCAAATGGGCTCAAGTTATACACGGGAGGCTTCCATTTGCATCTGCTACATATTACTGGATTAAAAAATATTAAATGTGAGAATAGTGGGTTTATGAAAGCTGAGTGATGGTTGTTCTCCACACATTTTTGATATGCGTGATATTTAACAATAGAAACCAAAATTTTATAAATTAAAAAAGAATCAAGGTATCTGCAAGCTCAGAATCCTTCTTAGTGTTGAAAAAGCCACTGGCAATAATAAAGGAAACATCTCTGTATGCAAGAAAACTGGGATGCATGCTTTCAGTCAAAGAAGGTAGGAGACACAGAAATGCATTTTCATTGCGGGAGGGGGAGGGGTGGCGGACGTGTGGAGGGACAGGGTAGGGGTAGACGAAAGGAGAAACGGAAGGAAGAGAGGAAGAGAGAGAAAGAAAGTGTCCTGAAAGTGTGAGAGGCTGGTTACTGAACTTAGGAAACCTTAGGACAAAAGCTGAACATAAAGAAGACAGTTGTACAAGGCCTGTGAAAAGGAATCCTGGGAGAAGAAACTATATGTGATCAGGCTGGCTCTGATCCAAATGAATTTCTTTAAGATGGTTTTAATAATACAATGCATCCAGATTGGTAAAGAAGTCAAATTGTCACTATTTGCAGATGACATGATATTGTACATAAAAAACCCTAAAGGCTCCACTTGAAAACGACTAGAACTAATATCTGAATTTAGCAAACTTGCAGGATAAAAAATGCACACACAGAAATCGGTTGCTTTCCTTTACACTATCGATGAACTAACAGAAAGAGAAATCAGAAAAAAAATTCCACTCACAACTGCATCAAAAAGAATAAAATACCTAGGAATAAACCTAACCAAGGAAGTGAAAGACCTGTACTCTGAAAACTACAAGACACTCCTAAGAGAAATGAAAGAGGACACTAACAAATGGAAATGTATCCCACGCTCTTGGCTTGGAAGAATAGATATTGTCAAAACGGCTATACTACCTAAAGCAATATGCAGATTCAATGCAATCCCTATCAAAATACCAACAGCTTTCTTCCATGAACTCTAACAAATAATTCTAAAATTCATATGGCACACAAGAGACCCTGAACAGCCAAAGCAATCGTGAGAAGGAGGAATAAAAGAGGGGGATTTACACTCCCTGACTCAAGCTCTACTGCAAAGCCACAGTAATCAAGACAATTTGGTATTGGCACAAAAACAGAGCCACAGATCAGTGGAATACAATAGAAAATCCAAACATCAACCCAAACACACAGTCAATTAATATTTGATAAGGGAGCCTTGGATATACATTGGGGAGATGACGGCCTCTTCAGCAGCTGGTGTTGAAAAAACTGGACAGCTACATGTAAGAGAATGAAACTGGACTACTGTCTAACCCCATACACAAAGGTAAACTAAGGTGGATCAAAAACCTGAATGTAAGTCATGAAACCATAAAACTCTTAGAAAAAAATGTAGGCAAAAAGTTCTTGGACATAAACATGAGCAACCTCTTCATGAACATATCTCCCCGGGCAAGGGAAACAAAAGCAAAAATGAACAAGAGGGACTTTATGAAGCTGAAAAACTTCCTTACAGCAAAGGACACCGTCAGTAGAACAAAAAGACATCCTACAGTAGGGGAGAATACATTCATAAATTACTGAGGATGGTCCGAAAGAGTGAAAAGGACATGGGGAGAGCCACCGACTAGACGCAGAGACCCAGAAAGGCCACTTGTTCAGGACAGCGGTCATCCCCAGAAGAACAAGGCCGAGGTGAAAGGCAAAGGGCTTTCCTCCCTCCTTCAGCCATGAGGTGTGCCAGGAGGCTCCAAGGCAGGAAGATGCTGTGTCGCAGGCGCAGCAGAAAAGCGGGCGATTTTCTCTGAGAAGCCTCTGAGCGCTGTTATTTAAGGCATGAAGGGCGGGGGAGCGCCGGGCAGGAGGACGGGCGTTCGTTGCAGCACTGCCCCCAGCAGGCCAGAGAACCAGAGCGGCAGCACACCGGGAGCAAAAGCCATGTTTCTCGCTGGCTTTCCACGCACAGCCGTGAGCTGGTGGCTGAGGAGGAAAAGTGCGTGACGACAAACCCCAGAGAAAACAAAGACGCAAAACGGGCCGGGGGGCGGGTTTGCATGGGATGTCCCTGAAAGGGCAGCAGTAATGCTCCAGGGATTTCTCTCTGGGTAGGGAATGAGGGATTGGTAAAAGGTCAGTGGGAATGAAAGGGGAAGGTGAGCAGAGCTAATAGGTGACATTAGCTTCTGTGTGGGAAACGGAAGTTCCACTGGCAAGGACCCTCACCTGACCCTAAGCTCCTCGATGATGTACTTGCCCTCTTGCTAGGCGAATGCTTCCACACCTGCAGGCACTGAGCTATTACTGGAGGAGTCCCTGTATAAAGAGCTCCGCCCAGTGCTCTGCATGGAGGGAGAGAGGGAGCTGGGCTATGGGCCTGCACTCTGCTGGATGCGGACGGTATCCCAGTGCTCGACCAACATGTTTTGACAGTGCCGGGAGAATAAAGCCACGTATAAACCCTTTTAAAAAAAAAGGATGATTTCAATACCAGAAGGAAGCTGGTGAAACATTCAAACCTAGTTGTCTCTGTGTCAGAAAGACAAAGTTGCCTAGGACTATTGGTCTACTCTTCCTGTGTGAGAGACTGTGAAAGGCAGATGTGTGTGTGTGTGTGTGTGTGTTGTTGCTAAAGGCATCATCTTCGCAAACTATATTCTTAAGCTGTGTGTGGCCTTCATTCGTCTCTCATTAAGAAAATGGAGTGTGCTTCCTAGTAACAGAGCTGAGTTTTTCCAGCAAATAGTTCCGCTTCCATATTTGCCTGTGAAGACTTTCATTGCCCCTTTGTGGACACAGAGATAAGTATATTTTCAGAGTTTTCCAAGTGCACCAAGTCTGCAAGTGGGTGCGGGAGAGAGAGGGAGAGCAAGAGGGTGACTGACGTGACACGTATACTAAAAGCCTAAAAACACACATGAGAAGGGTGAACACCTAAATCTGGCCTGTTTACCTCTCAATAAAAATGAGGCAAATGGGCTCAAGTTATACATGTGAGGCTTCCATTTGCATCTGCTACGTATTACTGGATTAAAAAATATTAAATGTAAGAATAGTGGGTTAATGAACATACACATACACTAACACACACCTGCATACACCACCATACATAAACATACATGTACATACATACACATACATTAACATAGAAATAAACACACACATACATAAATATACATCTACACACACATATGTAAACATACATGAGCATAAACACACATACATGAACAAGCACCTACATAAACAAAAAAACCTACATACACACACAGTTATAAACACACATTTACATACATACAGAAAAGTACAAACATACACACAAATACATAAACATACACCGGAATAAACACACGTACAAAAACATACACCTACATAGACACACACATATAAACATACACCTACATACACAGACATACATAAACATACACATACATACACATACATACATAAATAAACATTTACATACATGCGTAAACATACACAAATACACACACATACATAAACTTACAGAGACAAACATAAACATATACATGCATACACACACATACATAAACAAACACATACATACACAAATGTAAAAAAACATAAATCTACATACCACACATATACAAATATACACCTGCATATACATGAATATAAACATACACCTATATACACACACATTCACAAAACATACATAAATAAACACACATCTACATACATACACATACATAAACATACACCTACATACACACACATATATAATCATACACTTAAATAAGGACACACACACAAGCACACTCCTACATACACACACATACGTAAATATATATCTACACACACATTCATAAACATATATCTACATACACACACATATATAAACATGCACCTACATACACTAACATACACCTACATACATACACATGCATAAACATATATTTACATACATACATAAACATACACACATACACACACGTACATAAACATACCCAGACATATATAAACATATACATACATACACACACATACATAAACATACACCTACATACACACACATACATAAACATACACCTTCAAACACACACAGAGAAAAACATACACACACATACACAAATATAAACCTACATACACACATATATAACCATATACCTACAAAATACACACACATACACAAACATACATACACATACATAATCATACACTTACATACACACACATACATAAATATACACCAGCATAAACACACATACATAAACACACATCTACATAAATAAACATACATAAACATATGCCTACATAGACACACATACATAAACATACACTTACTCTGTCACACATACACAATAGTACAACACATACACAAACATACACATACAGACATAAACATACATCTACATACATACACATACATAAACATACACCTACATACACCCACATACATAATAATACAAATACATACACACAGACACAAACATACACCTACATCCACACACATACATAAAAATACATCGACATACATACACATAGATAAGCAAACACCTGCATAGACACACATATCTAAACATACATCTAAATATATACACATACAAAACATACACATACATACACACACATACGTGAAAATACACGTAAATACACACACATACACAAACATACACATGCAAAAACACAAACAGGCACCTGCATACACAAACATAAGCATACACCTGCATAGAAACACATACAAAAACATACACCTACATACACACACATACATAAACATACACCTACATACACACACATACACAAACATACGCCTACATACACACTTACAAATACATATATGAACATACATACACATACATAAACATACCCCTACATACACAATCATACATAATCATACACCTATATAAACATACCCAAACAACCACCTACAAACACTCACATATATAAACATACATCTACATGCATACAGATACATAAACATACACCTACATACACACACACAAACATACACCTACATACACACAAATACATAAAAATACATCTACATACATACGCATTCATTAAAATACACCTACATACACACATACTTATACATACAGCTATATATATACACATACATCAAGATAAAGCTACATACACACACATACACAAACATACATACACATACATATACATACACTTCCATACACACACATACATAAATATACAACAGCATAAACACACATACATAAACACACATCTGAATAAACAAACATACATAAACATTCACCTCCATAAACCTACATACACACACATACACAAACATACATACACATACACTAACATACACCTACATACACACACATAAATAAACATACATCTGCATACATACACATATAATAACATACACCTAAATACACACACATACATAAAAATACATCTACACAATCACACATATATAAACATGCACCTACATACACAAAAAAGCTACATACACACACATACATTTACATACATTTACATACATACATAAATGTTCAAACGTACACACACATACATAAACATACATCTAGATTAACACACATACATAAACATACACCTACATACACACACATAGATAAACATACACCTACATAAACAGACATACATAAACACACACATACATACACGCACATACATAAACATACACCTACATACACACACATATATAATCATAAACCTACATACAAACAATCACAGAAACATACACATACATACACACACATACATAAACATAAATCTACATACATACACAAACATAAGCATACACCTGCATAGACACACATACCTAAACATACAACTACATAAACATACATAAACATACAGCTTCATACACAGACATACATAAAAATACACCTACATTCAGGAACATACTCCTACATATATTAAAATATATAAACTTATATAAACACACACATACATAAACACACATACACAAACATACACCTACATAGACGCACATGCCTAAACATAAACAAACACACACATACATAAACATACACCTACATAACTACACATACATAAACATACACCTACATACGCACACATATATAAACATACATATACATAGGCACACATACATAAATATACACCTACATACACAGAAATATATAAATATACACCTACATATATAATCATACATAAACATACCCTACATACATATATATACACAAACATATAAACGTACATAAACAAACACCTACATACATAAACATAAATAAACATACACGTACATACACACAAATACATAAACATACACCTACATACATAAACATACATAAACATACAGCTAAATACACACAAAGACATAAACATACACCTACATACACACACATACATAAACATACACCTACATACATAAACATTCATTAACATATACCTAGATATGTAAACATACATCTACATACATAAACATACATAAACATACATCTAAATAAATAAACATACACATACATACGGCTACAACATAAACATACATAAACATACAGCTACATACACACTCATACAAAAACAGACACCTACATCCATGAACATACATGACCATACACCAACATACATACACATACACCTAAATACATAAACATACACCTACATACATAAACACACATAAACATTAATAAACATACACCTACATACACACACATACATAAACATACAAATACATACACAATCATAAATAAACATGCACCTACCTACACACATAAACATACACGTACAAACACACACATATATTAATATACACCTACATACATAAACATACACCAACATAAACCCAAATGCATAAACATACACCTACATACACACGCTTATTTAAATATATACCTAAATAAACACACATGCATAAACATACACCTACATGCACACACATACATAAACATACACGAACATACATAAACATACATAAGTATACACCTACTTACATAGATATACATAAACAGACACCTAAATACCAAAAAGTACATAAACGTACACCTACATACATAAACATACATAAACATACACCTACATACACATAAATACATAAAGATACAACTACATACATAAAACACAAACATACATATTCATACACACACATACATAAACATACACCTACATGCATAAACATACATAAACAAACACGTACATGCATAAACATACATAAACACACACCTACATGCGTAAACATACACTTACATACATATACATACATAAACATACAACTACATACATAAACATATCTACATGGAAACACATACATAAACATACACCTACATACATAAAAATACAAAAACCTACATAAACATACACATACATAAACACGTATACACAAACACACACCTGCATAGACATACATACATAAACATACACTTACAAACACACACATATATAAACACACACCTACATACATACACATATATTATCATGCAACTACATATGCACAAATGAATAAACATACACCTAAATACATAAACATACACCTACATACATAAACATACATAAACATACAGCGATATACGCACACATACATGAACATAAACCTAAATAAAAACAAATATAAACATACACCTACAGACATAAACATATATAAATATACACGTACATACATAAAAACATATAAACATACACCTAAGTACATACACATTCATAAACATAAGCCTAGATATATAAACATACATAAACATACAGCTACATGCACACACATACATAAACATCAACCAAAATACACACATACATAAACATACACCTACATACATAAACATACATAAATATACACGTACACACATAAACATATATAAACATACACCTACACACATACACATACCTAAACATAGACCTACATACATAAACATACATAAACATACACGTACATACATTAACATACATACACATACACCTACAAACACACAACGGAATACATAAAAATACATAAACATACAGCGACATACACACACATACATAAATATAAACATAAATACACACACATACATAAACATATATAAATATGCACGTGCACAAATAAACACATATAAACATACACCTACATACATACACATACATAAACATTCATCTAAATTCATAAACATACTTAAACATGCACACACATATATCACATATATGAACATACATAAACAAACACCTAGAAACACACACACACATAAACATACACGTACATACATACACATACATAAACATACACCTTAATACATAAAAATACACCTACATACATAAACACATAAACATTCACATACATACATAAACATACATAAAGATACATGTACATATATAAACATACATAAACATACAGCTAAATTCACATACACACATAAACATATACTTAGATACATAAAAATACACATACATACATAAACATACCCCTGCATACATAAACATATAGAAACATACAACTACATAAACACATACATAAACATACACCTACATACATAAACATACATAAACGTTCACGTACATATATAGACATACATAAACATACACCTACATGCATACACATAAATAAACATAAAACTAAATACACACACAAACATAAACATACACCTACATACATAAACATATAAACATAAAGCTACATACACATACATATATAAACATACACATACATAAAATTACCTAAACATACACATACATACATAAACATACACCTACATACATACACATACATAAACATACAGCTAAATACACACACATTCATAAACATACACGTACATGCATAAATATACATAAACATACATCTACATTCATAAACATACACATACACACATATAAATACATAAGCACTCAACTACCTACGTAAACATAAATAACACACCTACATGGAAACACTTACATAAACACACACCTGCATACTTAAACGTACCTAAACCTACATAAACATACACATTCATAAACACATATACACAAACATACACCTGCATAGACACACACACATAAACATACACCTACAAACACACACATACATAAACATATACCTAGATACATATACATATACAAACATACTAAACTTACATAAACACACACATACATAAACACATATACAAAAACTTGCACCTGCAGAGAAACACACACATAAAACATACACCTACAAACACACACATACATAAACATACACCTAAATACACACACATATCTAAACATACACCTACATGCATAAACATAGATAAACATACAGTTACGGACAAACACATACATAAACATGCACCAACATATATAAACATATAAACATACAACTACATAGACAATCATGCTTAAACATAAACCTACATACATAAACATACATAAACATACACCTACATACACACATACTTAAACATACACCTACATACATAAACGTACATAAACATACACCTACAAACACACACATACATCAACATACACCTACATACAATCACATACATAAACATACACCCACATACACACATATATAAACATTCACCTATATACATAAACATACACCTACATACATAAAAATATATAAACAAAGAGCTACATAAATACACACATAAACATACCCCTACATACATAAACATACCTAAACTTAAATAACATACCCATACATAAACACATATACATAAACTTACATCTGCATAGACACACATTCATAAACATACACCTGCAAACACATACATACATAAACCTACACCTACATACATACACATACATAAACATACCTAAACATACATAAACATAAACACACATAAAAAGATATATACAAACATAGATCTGCATACAAACACATACATAAAACATACACCTACAAACACACAAATATATAAACATAGACCTACATACATACACATGGATAAACATACACGTAAATACACACAAATACGTAAACATACACGTACATACATAAACATACATAAACATAATGCTACATACACATACAGATATAAACATACACTTACATACATAAACATACAGAAACATACACCTACATACATAAACATACACGAACATACATAAACACATATAAAAATACACCTACATCAACATACATTTACATACACCTACACACATAAACATATATAAACATACACGTACATACATGAACATACAAAAACATACACCTACATAAACACATACATAAACATACACCTACATACATAAAAATACATAATCGTACACGTACATATATAGACATACATAAACATACACCTACATGCATAAACATAAATAAACATAAAACTAAATACACACACATACATAAACATACACCTACGTACATAAACATACATAAACATACACGTACATACCTAAACATACAAACATACACCTACATACACATACATACATAAACATACACCTACATAAATAAATTTACCTAAACATACACATACATACATAAACATACAGCTACGTACATACACATACATAAACATACACCTAAATACACACACATACATAAATATACACCTACATACACCTACAAACATAAACATACACGTACATACATAAACATTCATAAACATACACCTACATACATAAACATACATAAACATATACCTAAATAGAAACAAATACATAAACAAACACCTACAAACATAAACATACATAAATCTACATAAACATATATTTACATACGTAAACATACATAAATATACACCTACACACATAAACATACACCTAAATACACGTACATACATAAACATACACCTACATACATACACATATATAAACATACACCTACATATGCACACATATATAAACAAACACGAACATACATAAACATACACCTACATACATAAACATACACCTGCATACATAAACATACATAAACATACAGCTACATAAACACATACATAAACATAAACCTAAATACACACAAATACATCAGCATACATATACATACATAAACCTCTATTAACATACACCTACATAAAAACACACATACATAAACATAAAACTACATACATAAACATACAGCTATAAAAACACATACATAAAAACACACCTGCATACATAAACATTCACCAACATACATTAACATACATAAACTTATATAAATATACACATACATGAACACACATACACAAACATAGACCTGCATAGACACACATTCCTAAACATACACCTACAAAGACACACATGCATAAACATACACCTTCATACATACACACATATAAACATACACCTACATACATAAACATACACCTTGATACCTCCACATACATAAACATACACTTACATACATAAACATATATAAACTTTCAGCTACATACACACACAAACATAAACAAAATCCTAAATAAACACACATACATAAACATATACCTACAGACATTAACATACAGAATCTTATATAAACATACACATACTTAAACACACATACACAAACATAAACCTGCATAGACACACATACATAAACATACACCTACAAACACACAAATACATAAACATACACCTACATACAGACACATACATAAACATACACCTACATACACCTACATATATAAACATACACCTTGATACATAAACGTACATAAACATACACCTACATACATAAACATACATAAACATTAAGCTACATAAACACACAAACGTAAACAATCCTAAATACACACACATACATAAACATACACCTACATGAGTAAACATACATAAACATACACCTACAGATATTAACATACAGAAAATTATATAAACATACACATACATAAACACAAATACACAAACTTAAACCTGCATAGACACACATACATAAACATACACCTACAAACAAACAAATTCATAAACATACACCTACATAAAGACACATGCATAAACATACACCTACATACACCTACATACATAAACATATATAAAAATACACCTACATAAACACACTTAAATTAACATACACCTACATGCACACACATAAATAAACACGCACCTACATACACACACAAAAACCATACAAATACATGCACACATACATAAACATACACCTACAAACATAAACATATATAAATATACAACTACATACACAGACATACTTAAACATATATCTATATAC